>JARHVA010000214.1:4847500-5102500 GCA_037957365.1 Torreya grandis | reverse complement strand
AAGTGCCCGTTAAAGGTAAGGAACATGTTTCTAAAAACTCTGATACTAATCTCAAGACACAGGAAATTAAATTGTTACATAGAAATGATTGTGAGACTTCTTTTGATATTTTAAAATTTTATAAGTCTGCCAAAATTCAAATATCCCTTGCATAATACCTCAGGTTGAAACCCAAAGAACTTGATAAATTGGTTAAATATGTCAAAAATAGCCCTACACAAGTCAAACCTGAAAGTCAATTTAATGTCAACACTGAGTCTCCCATTGCTCGATTATATAATTCTCCACCTAAATCACCTACTCATACTTATAGAATGACCCTCAATTCATCTAATGATACTCCTTATAAATTTGATATGAAACCCAACCCATTTTATGTTTCTTTATTCATTAATGGTCATAAGCTCAGTAATTATATCATAGACTCAGGTGCTTCTAACAATATAATGCCTTCTTTTGTAGCCAAAGCCTTAGGATTATCCATTATAAAAACATTTGGTAGATGTTACTCCATGGATGGCAAACATATTTCTTTGCTCAGACAAATTAAAGATGCATGAGTTGCTCTTGTAGCCTATCCAGATAAAAAGGTGAAGTTAACTATCTTAGTATCAAATATTCTTGCTAGTTATGGGATGTTGTTGAGCAGAACTTTTTGCAAATATATGGGATGGAAAATTAAATTAGATTGGTCAGAAGCCACAGTTCTAGTGGGAAAGCAGAAAGTTAAGTTAGACCCTGAACCTAAATGCAAGTTTATGGTATATCCTTCTGTTGATCCTAAGTATTAGATTCTATTTGAAGAATATGAATTTGGTAACTATTTTCTCTCCTCTAAAGATTTAAAGGAAGAATCTGTCCCAAAATCTATTCATTTAGATGATTTATGAACCATGGAATTTGATGGCAGTTGTGCTACCACTGGTTCAAGAGCAAGAGTTATGTTGATCTCACCTGAAGGTGAAGATTTTGCTTACTCTTTCAACATAGAATTTAAAAACACCAATAACACTGTAGAATATGAAGCTTTATTGCTTGGACTAAATGAAGTTGAAGGAAAGGGTATAAAAATACTCAAGGCAAGAGTAGATGCTGAATTAATTGTCAAACAAGTAAGAGGTTTTTTTTTAATTTAAAAATGACAGATTAAGACATTACAAAAATAGAGTTTGGGATGAGATAGAATGTTTTGATGCATTTTCTATTGAAGCAATTCCTAGAGACAAAAATACTCGAGCAGATTCTCTCCTTCTCCCACACCCCAATTTTGAAAGGGATTCATATAGAAGAAAACTAGTCTATCATCTTAATGTCCTGAATAATGATGAAAATTATCAAGTTTTTGACAGTAATAAATAGATCAAAAGTTTTTTGGATAATGCTTATATGTTTCTGGGGACTTAGATTGAAGGTTCTAAAATATAATGTAAAGAATTTAGTCCTGATCTAGCAATCAATCCAAAAGATGATGTAATTCAATTAAAAGGAAACAAAATACCTAAAGGATTAGTCTCTCTAGAAAATTTGTTCACTAGACAAGATGAATATACTAAAGGCAAACTTGCCCAAAATCCTAACAGAATATTTAATTATGAGAAAATTAACATTGGAAGTGAGACTAACCCCAAATGGATCTCCATTGGTAAGTGTTGTTCAGCAGAAGAGAAAAACAAATTAATTAATCTATTGATTAATTATAAGAATGTCTTTGTTTTGTTCCATGATGATCTTAAAGATTTTAGACATGGGCAGTTTCAGCATCTATTCCTTTGAAATCAAATGCAATTCCTTTCAGGTAGAAGCTGAGAAATTATAACCTAAAAGTTGTTGAAGCTATCTTTAAAGAGATTGACAAGATGTTGAAAGATAATATTATTTATCTGATTCATCACTGCACCTGGGTGGTGAATATTGTTCTAGTATGAAAAAATAATAGGGAAATAAGAATCTGTGTTGAATTCAGGAATTTGAACCAAGCTAGTTTAAAAGATAATTATCCCTTATCTATGATGGATCACATCTTGAAAACTATTGCTGGATTAGAAATGATGTCCATTTTAGATGGGTTTTCAGGTTATAATCAGATAAGTATGGCTGTAGTTAACCAACATAAAATTGATTTTGCTACACTTTGAGAAAATTTTGCTTATAACTGTATGCCCTTTGGTTTGATTAATGATGGTGCAAATTTTCAATGGGTGATGAATTCATCATTTAAAGATTTGAAAGATAGAATTATTGTCATTTATCTTGATGATTTGACTATTTTCTCTAAAAAAGAGAAGATCATCTGAAAGATTTGGAAATAGTTTTATAAAGATGCCTGAGTCATGGGATACCTCTTAATCCTAGGAAGTCAATTTTCTATGTTACATAAGGGAAGTTATTGGGACACCTGGTTTGAAAAGATGGATTCAAAATTGATCTAGAAAGAGTTACAACAATACAATAGTTAAGTCTTCCTTCTAATAAGACTAGAGTTAAGTCTTTCTTTGGTTAGATTAATTTTCTTAGAAGGTTCATTCATAATTGCATTGAGATTACAAAACATATTATGGGGATGATGAGTGGAAAACAAGAATTCAAATGATATGAAGCTGCTAAGAAAGCATTTGAAGATATTAAACAGGTGATTTCACAAACACCTACTTTGGTAAATCCTAATTTCTAAAAAGTTTTTGTTATTTACTATTATGTTTCGAAACATACTATGTCTGGTATCTTGTTAAAAATATGAAATAAATGTAGAAACCCCAATACCCTTTATGAGTGTTCCTCTCAAGAAGCATGAACTTAAATATTCTTTGACTGAGAAAAAATCTTTTGCTATAGTAAAAGCTATTGAACAATTTAGATATTATATACTTCATTCTCATTCAGTTATATTTTTTCCTGGTTTGGCTATGAAAAGCATTTTGACTCAGCAAGAAGTTGGGGTGAATAATAAAGAAACATGAATTTCTAAAATTCAAGAGTATGACCTAGAGATTAGGCCAACCAAATTAGTTAGAGGTCAAGGTTTGTACAAATTGATAGCCAGAAGTAAAGAAGAAGCAAAAGAACTCCCTATTGTCCTATTGATGAGCTTACAAGATCCATGGTTCCTAAATGTGGCACACTATCTTACTTATGGAGACTATCCCGGTCATTTATCGTCGAAGGAGAAAATAAATCTGAAGTTAAAATTAGCAAAATATGTTAATTGGGGTGATGTCCTATATAAAAAGGGAATAGATGGAACTTTTTTGAGATTTGTAGATAAGGAACAACAATACAAACTATTGGAATATTTTTATAATAAATCTAGTGGTGGACATTTCTCTTCTTTAGTCATAGCATTCAAAATCCTTAGAAATTGTTATTATTGGGTAGGTATTTTCAAAGATGCATATAAATAGGTAGCTAACTGTGAAAAATGCAAATTATTTTCAAGAAGACCACAACTGGTAGCATTACCTTTGAGACCTATCATTATTGAATAACCTTTCAAATAATGGGGATTAGACTTCATTGGGCTTTTTTCACCTCCATCAAGTGTTGGTCATACACACATTTTAACATCAACTGATTATTTTATGAAATGGGTTGAATCAGCCATTGTGAAGAGAACCACTTCAGAAGTGGTATGTAATTTTCTAAAAAAAAATATACTGGTACATTTTGGTGTTCCTCAAAATATTGTGGTAGGTAACGCTACTAGTTTTCTTCAATGGAACTTACTTCATTCTACTATGAACATAGTATCTCTCTTTCTCATTCATCAGATTATTACCCTCAAGGGAATGGACAGGCAGAGTCTAGTAATAAAAATTTGATATCCATCATTAATAAATTGGTGAGTGATAACCCCAGAGATTGGCATAATAAACTATACGAAGCATTTTGGGCTGATAGAGTAACCCCAAAAAGAGCGATAGGAATGGCACCTTTTGAGCTAGTTTATGGTATAGGAGCATAGTTATCATTACCTCTAGAACTATCTATAGCTAAATGACAAAATCTTATTGAAGATTAGTACATTCAAGATTCTTTAGAGAAAAGAGTTATGTACTTAACTAAAATTGAAGAGGAGAGAAATGAACTAGTTGATCATATTACTGCTCATCAAACTAGAGTTAAAAATATTTTCAATCATAAAACTAGACCTATAAAGTTCATTCAAGGAGATGAATTATTTCTATGGGATATAAGGAGAGAATATAAAGGAGCACATGGAAAATTTGATTCACTTTGGAAAGGACCTTTCACAATTCATTAGGTGCTTGGTCCTAATTCTTTTATATTGGAATATCTTGATGGAGCTATTTTACCCCTGTCCTATAACAGACAAGATCTTAAGTTGTATCAATTATGAAGTATGTTTCCCTTATTTTGTACATATCATTTCCTTTGTTGTCACATTTTGTGTTTTCCTTTCCTATTTTTGGTTTGTCTTTCTCATTTTCTTCTATTTCTATGTCATAGTCTACATAACCAGAGTTTTTGAGTTCTCTGCATTTTGTCATAAACTGCAGTCCCTAGTCAAAGCCAATGTTACCTTTTAAGTCACCCTTATTCAAATTTTCGTAAATTCTACCATAAAATAAGTTCACTCACTTATCACCTTTTATGTGTAAATTCTTAAAAGAATTAAACCTTTGAACTTGAACCATTCTCAGAGTTGAAAAGTTCAAAGAGTTAAATGGTTCAATAGGTTCAATGGTTCAATGTTTCTCAAAGTGAACTATTTGTCCCTTTGTGTATTTCAATTTTTGACTTTAAACCTTTCGATTGAACTTGAACCATTTTTCATACTTCAAAAGTTCAATGGTTCAAGAGTTCAATACTTGATGTTTTGTAAAGAGTCATGTTCACTCAGTTCCTTTGTATAAATTAATGTATCGTTGAACATATCACTTAAACCTATCACTTGAACCTACTGATTAAACCTACATAGCAAAGTTCAAGAGTTCATTGTTTAAAAGTTTAAAGTTTCTAGAAAGATCACATGACTATTGGTTGGTATGTGTACTTCATTTTCATATCATTGAACTCTAAAGTTGAACCACATTTTCAAAAAGTTCAACGGTTCAAGGGTTCAATGACTATATTCTCATCTTGCCCTGAGGCTTTATCTAAGTTAAAATTAGTAGGAGATTTAGAGGAAAATATATCTAAAACTTATTATCAAGCAAAAAAATTTGAATTTTTATGAGGTTACAGATAATCATTACTCATCAAAATCGTGCATAAAAAATGATTGTCATTGATGCATATGTCAGAATGTGTGTCTTATCAAGCATGTTTAGCACATATTGTTTTGGTTTAATCATTTGATCTGGTTAATATCTATATCAAGAGAGAACAATTCAAATTCAACAAACAAGCATACCAGGCAATACAAAGGACAACATCACAGGTGACATAAGATATTTGATTGCTCAGATTCATAGTGCTTTCAGATATATTTAAGATGAATTTTGATCTTACTATAAGCCATTTCCATTACTTGGTTGGAAATAAAAATATTTTTCAAGTTGACGACATTATTTAAGAAATTCAAGACATTTCCTTTTTATTATATTCCCCAAATTGTAGCCATGAAATATGCATGTCTTGATTACAAACATGGTCCTGGTCTTATATGTTCTCCTCCTGAAATTAGGGATACCTCTCGGGTCCAATATGACTTGGAAGATTTTAAGGAAAGAGCTAAAAATTCTATATCAAATCTTATGATACAAAAGACAGTAGAAAGTGGCATGGTTGAATTTGATGCCTTTCCCATGGCTATCTAATGCCCCAAATCAGTCCTTGAATGCATGAATAGATATGAACATTAGAATAGGTTCATCAGGACTACAAATGGTAATGTTTTACTACATATCAACAGATAAACCCTAATGTTTGTGATGAAAATTCCTCCCAAGGAACCATATTTTGATCCCAGTATTACTGCTTCTTATGGTTATTTTTCATTGAAAAAATCAATTTATAAGAGTGTGATTGCTAGGAATTAGCTTTTGAAATTCCAAAAAGGGGGTTCAAGACTACCAAGGCCATTAATAAGAAATCACATCATTCTATAAGTACAAGATATCATAGTATTACAACATAGACTAAAAGGCAATGCTCATGCATATTATTGGGAAGACTTGATGTATTTCTTCATATAGGTGATCCTACAAGGAGAGCAATATTTAGATTGGGTAGAAATTGTAGCTGAATGTTTGCATCTGGGATTAAGTAATTGTTTGGGAAATAAAGAGTTTTATATATCTTCCTACCTTTTATATTGCCTAGCTTCTACAAGACAATGGGTAGGGTTACCTCATGTACCCTTGGCTGAAGACAGTAACATTTATGATTATTACTCATAGTTATAAATGCATAATTACTATGAGGATTACAAGAGAGCCTATGATGTTTTTACTGGGAAAATGATTTTTAAATTGTCAAACAACATCAATAAAAGGTTGTCTGATGAAACTATGTAGCTAAATAACATTTATGGTAGTTTATTCATTTAATTTTTCAAGTTCACATATACTAGAGTTGGGGGCTTTGACAGTGAACCTTTGAGGTTATCGAGGTATGTTCTTGACTGATTTATGTTAATAGAGGTCTATATGCAATTACCACATGTAGATAGAAAATTCCCAATGAATAATAAATTTGGTATATATTTTCCTATTGAAATTGGATGTTATTCATGCAAAAAAACATTTGATGCTTTTAATTTAGAATTAGATCTTAAGAAATTCAATTTTTAGTACTTCACAACTAGACCACAATTTGACAGCAAAGGCTTTGCTAGAGATAACTTGGATCTTGGAACAATATTTTCATAAATTTCTAAATTAGAGGATTATTGGGAGGATTGTTCAAATGAATTCAAGATTAGAAGAAGACTGTGGTCCAGGTTCTCCTTAGGATAGATAATTACCCTTAAATTAAACATGGACATTTCTAGAATTTTTGACAATGATGAACAGGTGAGTGATCCTCAATTTGAACAAATAAAATAATCATCTATTCTAGAAATTAACTGGGAGAAAAGTGAAGAAGATAGATTTGAGGTTAAGACCCTCCCAGTGATAAGGAGAACTAAAAAATGGCTAAGAGAGCAAAAGCTAGGAGGAGTTCAAAACATAGCTTCCCAATAAAGTACATCAATAATTGAATCACCATTCCCAATAAGCTCCTCTAATTAGCTTATTGCTATTTGTGATGCAAGTACTTCCAGAGAAAAAATTGGAAGAGATCTTATCATCAAAGAATCTAAGAGGGCCATAGTAGCTAATCTACCTCCTCGTGCCACTAGGTTAAGGGCACAAATCAAGAGAAAGAGTAATATTTTTAAAAAATTAATTATGGATTTGAATTCTAAAGAAGACTTAGGCGAAGCCAAAGGTGATAAAGAATCTAATTCACCAATGGTAGAAGAGGTTAGTATTGATCAATAGACACTGATTCCTTTTGATTCTACCTAACTAATGATTGTTTTAACTGTGCCTTTTGATCAACCAAATCTTAATAAAGAAGCCTCGACCTCTGCACCTAAGTGTCTTGAAAGTTCAATCAGCAATAAAAGGAAAAAATTTCCAATTTATTTTCCATTAGAAGATATGGTGAGTAAATGTTTAGGGAAAGATCCTAAATCCAAAAATTTAATAACAACATCTAGGGTAGATGTCGATCCTAACATAGGGAATTGGAATGCAGAAATAGCTTGACCAAAAACCAATGAGGAAGTTCAAGATCCTATTGTTCAAGATTTTACAATTGAAAAATTAGATCTTGGGACTACATCATGTGTCATAGATGTGCATCATCTTAAATCATCTACTAAAATGATATTCAATAGAACTTGGAAGGATGAAAAAGATAAAAGGGAATTAAAATAGACTGTACGGTCAATGGCAAAATACATAGACACCATTCATAGTCTAGATCCACAACTAATTGCCCACATGCCCCTATCTTTTGACCCAAAATCACCTATCAATCAAAGTATGTTGCACCAAATACACAGAGTCAAAATGATTACCAGAGTATTTGATAGTTGGTTAGATGGCATCATCCAGAAAGGTACATAATACATTCATAAATTGAAGAATGTATATGATCTACCCATAATTATTATTGAAGATTTGAAGAATCAAAATGCTTTGTGGATAAAAGATGAAGGAAAATGGATGAGTGTTATAAACTAGATTGATGAGGTACAAAAAAATGGGATAACAATGTTTTTGTCAGAAAAGAACTTGACAGGACTGGATGAAGATATATTATATGTAAGAAACAAAAACATTGAATGGTGAAATTCAGTATCCCAACAAGGATGATTGAAAATCACAAAAATGATCAAGGAAATAACTGAATTCATTCAGTCATTATAGCATGATCTACAGAGTATTGATGTCAAGTACATAAAAGATGATGGAAAACCAGAAAAAGACATCAATGCTTTGATTCAATCCTTTAGGGAAAGGATCAACAATGTTTCAAAGGTAAAAACACTTCTTTATCACTATATCAACACACTCCCAGAGCATGCAGAGAAGATAGGAAAATTTTGGAGAGAAGAAAACATCTGGTAAGCAAGGATAAAGCAGGTCAACATTCCCAATCTTTCAAAAATTCAAGAGTTTGTTACAACATTTTAGGAGTGGAAAGATCAATGTGTCTACCCAACTGAACAAAAAAAATCTAGAGATCTCAATCCGTCACTTAAATAATGATTTTACTTGCATATTTTCTTTTATTCAGTTATTTAGTTACTTTTCTATTCAGAACTTGATATTTAAATGAATTTGTAAAAACTAAATCCTGTATGGGTCAGAGTTACTTTAACTCTAGTTTAGTGTATCTGAATATTTGAATTCATTAAAAATCTTAAAGGGAGTATTACCTTAATTCAGAGGGGAACTATTCTTGATAGTTTACCTATTTTTTGTTTAACCTATTTTTTCTTGAAAGAAGAAAGGTATGGAGTCAAAATAAAATATTTTTAGATAAGGACAATTTTTTTAGCCAACACCTTTCTATCAAATATTTTCTTTAGCTTCTCATTGAACTTGAGGTGTATTTCATGAGCTTATCCTCAAATTTAATCAATCTTGATAATGTAGTTTATACTACTTTCATAGTGGTTGATTTGCTCATCATCTTATAGTTGTTGCATGAGTTGATAAGTGGGAAAATACAAATTCATAGGTATAACGTCTTGAGATCCATAAACATTTTTGAAAGAAGTTATTCTTGTATCTCTCTTAGGTGTAATCCTATCAGCCCATAAGGAAAAATTTATCTATTTACCCCACCTCTTCTTATTTGTTTACAAAGTTCATTTAATAATCTTGAGCAAATTCTTATTACTTGATTCGGCTTGCCTATTACCTTGAGGATTGTAGTTGGAAGCATAAGCCATTTTCATCCTGTACTCTTCCAATAACAACACCAAAGGTTTGGCCTAGAATATCATGGCATTATAAACAATTATCTTGATAGGCACACCAAACCTACAAATAATCTATTATATTAAGAAATATATGACTACATGGTGTGTTTCTCTCCTTGTAGGGATTGCTTCGACACATTTGGTGAAGTAATCAATTGCAATTAGTATCCATCTATGCCCAGTGCTTGATGAATCAATGATCTATCCAATGAAATCCATTCCCCATTGTCTGAATAGGCCTTCAATCTTCACAGGCTGCAAGGGAAGAGAACCTAAAGCTTTCATCCTCTCAGTAAAGCGCTGACATTTATCACACCTTCTTACCATTTGAGAAACATCCTTAAACAATGATGGCCACTAATAACCATCTCTTAGAATTTTATGATCAATAATTTTAGGTGCAAAATGGCCACCACAAAATCCTATATGGAAGTCTTCAATCAAGACATCAGTCTATTATTCTATCACACATCTTAGTAGAATCACACCTAGATTCTTCCATACAAGTCCATTATCATTCAAGAGTTACTTTTGAGAGACATGTTTTAGATTTCTCCTTTTATTCTTATCCAAGTCAGGGGATAATTCATATTTTGTAAGTAGTAAACAATGCCCTTATAACATGGAGATGCATTAAATTGACTCAAGGAATCATCAATATTAAAAGCAATAGTGTTTACCTCAACAGCTTGAAAATTGGTCTCAGTCATAAGGTTGGGTAGACCAATCCCTCTTACCAACTTGGTGATTTGGATATCCATGTCATACTCTTATAACTTGTTGACCCACCTACACCATTTGCTAGATACGTCCGTCTGAGTGAAAATGTCTTTCACCATGATGTGTAGGATGTAGGCAATAATTTGTGAACTCATAATATATGACCTAAATGTTTTATAAGCCTTCAAAAAATAAAAATATTATTTTTCCATAATAGTGTACTTCAGTTCAAGACCTTTCATAGCTTTACTAAAGAAAGCTATGTGTTGCTCATGACCATCTTCATTCTTTTGCAATAAGATAACAACAAGAGTATTGTATGATGTAAAAGAGAATAACTAAAATGACCTTGTGTTCTTAGGACTAGCCAAGATAGGAAAAAAAATTGAAGCTTCTTTAATGTCCCTAAATTCTTACATGGTCTTCTCCTCCCACTTGATGGTCTGGTCTTTCTTCAATATAAAAGTAATAAGTAGAGTAATCAATATGAAATTAGACATAAACCTTCTTATAAAGTTAATTTTTCCATAGAAAGAGTAAATTCCTTTCTTGGAATATGGGATAGGCACTTTATCAATGGCTTTGACCCTTTCAGGATCAATGAAGACATCCTTCTTGGACACTATATGTTCCAACAACTTGGTTTTTTGCACTCCAAAGTGGCACTTCTTGGGATTAAGTGAAATATTGAACTCACTATACCTAATCAACACCTTTTTTAAATGCTTCAAAAGTTCTTCTCTTATTTTGAATTACACAGTAATATCATCTTGATACATTGTGATAAACTGATTAATTATCCCTGTAAAGGCAACATCCATAGCTTGCTATAACATTGCACTATCATTCATCAATCTAGAAGGCATCCACATATATACATAAGTACCCTATGGTATGGTCAATGTAGTTTTGGACCTCTCAAATTCTTTCACCACATCCTGGTTGTAAATTGTGAAACCATCGAACGTGGACAACATTTTTCAAATAGTGATGCTTTCTAATAGGTTCTCTATACTAGGCAAGGGATAATTATCATTTAATGAAGCTTTGTTTAGATTCCATAAATAAACACACAAGCAAATATCACCATTATTTTAATGTACAGGGACTAAATTTGCAACCCATGAGGAGTACTTGATGGGTTGAATGATACCACCATCCCTTAGCTTCTTTAACTCCTCTCACATCTTGGTGGCCAAGATGGGGTTAATGGGCCTATGTTTTTACCTATAAGGTTTGATATCAGGGTATAATGGGATGAAGTGCTAGAAAAAGACTTCCCTATACATTTTTAGCTCAGATAAGACAATACTAAGCAATCTTGGTACATCCTTAGCAGTTGCATGTAAGATTTCTTCTTAGTTGCAATTATGTGAGTACCCAACCAAACCTTCCTTGGATTCTCTTGAGAACCCAAGCTGCACTCAGTTAGATCTTTTGAAATTAATGAATCTCTTGACATGATTTTATTAGCTCCATAAAAAATGCTTGTAAATTGACCAGTCCTCTTGGAATAGTGTTTATCTTCAGTTAAATGACGCCTTTCCCAAACAAGGTCTCTTTCCCATCATAAACCTAAACAATAAATTCCATGTCTATGAGATGATCATGGAACTCAGCTTCATAGTTTAGAAACCTTTTAATTTTTTCATCATCAAAGACCTACTAGTGATGAACATTGGCTAGGATTAAAGGCCTAAAATCCACCTCCGCTTAATACTGACAACAAGGGCTTGTATTTGCAATGTCAAATTGAGCACCTAGCCCTGCAAGTCTATCAGATTCTTGGTTAAAAATTCTATCATGATAAAAAATATTAAATACACCAAAAAACACCAACAAGTCCCAAATATCATTTTGATATTGTTTTAATCTTTTAGTTTTTGGTAAAAGCACTATGGAATTGCTTTACCACCAACTTAGAATCACCGTTAAGAATTGGAAATTTGATTTCATATTCACAGGTAATCCATCAACCATGCAAGAGTGCTTCATACATAGCAATATTTTTAGTACACTTGAAAGAAAGGTGGAAAGTAAACACTAAACATTTACCATTGGGGGCATAAAAGACAACCCTAGCTCCATTTTCAAGATTAGAGCAAGATCCATCAAAGCACATCTTCTAAAATACATTCTTTTTTTAGGCTCAACATTAGTAAGAATAGGATATTCACTAGTAGCTATATTCCCAAAAAAGTTGCCAAGGTCAATGTCCATGTACAACACTTCACTGAGAGCATGCTTCAAATCTTCAATGACATATAACAGCTTTGGCTCTCTAAAAACTCTGACCATCTTACCCTCCAAAGGAATGGTGGTGTAGGAAAGGTTCATCTATACACTTCCACCCATGCTCATAGTCTATTTACGACACAACAACATCCCACATTTGGTTGGGACATCTACAACCACCACGTCCACGTTCAAGTACTTTCTAGGATGAACTACCAACTACACCACTAGTACCTTAACTTGTCCAAAAACTAGAACCTGTCTTGAGTCTCTAGCATAACACTTACCAAAGGATGATGTGATCTTCAGTCCAAGCTCATTGGAGATACCCAAGGGCATCACATTGTAAGAAGCACTAGAGTCAAACATGTGATTATGAACAATCAAACCAATGATCAACAAAGTCATATAAAATATATCCTCATTTAGCTGACTTTCTACTAATGTCATCCCCAAATAGACCTACAAGGTGGGTTCAATAACCTCTACTGATTCTTCATCTTCTTTTGGGAGTGTTTGGGGTAACTCAATTTCATTTATAGCTGACCTTTTAGCAAATTCTAAATATTTAAAGGCCTTCTTCCTCTATTCAGGTATTCACAATAACTCAACAAGTGATATAGTGACCTTTATTTGACTCAACACTTAAGCCATATCACACACACTATATGGAGGAAGAGGTGTGTTTAGTATAAGTGTAATGACACCTTTAAATAGAATATAATCACTTAAAATCTAAAGTAGATAAGTCTTGGGTGGTTCTAAAACTTTGACAACAACCTTCAAAATTGAATTTTGCTAAAGTTCATTAGTACCCTTAGGGATGCTAGACAATATGGGTGTTCTATTACTCCTAACAAGAGCACCTCAAGGCTTAGCAACCTAGGTTATAGGGGTCATTTTTAAAGGTTCTTAGACTATTTTAGCTTTCTTTTCATCCTTGTTGGCATTTTCTACGTTTGAATTTTTGAAAGCAATGTCCTTAAGAGCATCACCTATTTGCCTACTTCTCAAGTTGTAGTCACCCTTTTGGGCAGCTATGGCATTAATTAATAACTACCTTTCCTCAACTGATGGATTGGCCCCAAGATATTTCTTGATCATCATGGAGCACAAGATATCAAAATCATTAATAGGCAACTCATATACTTGTGCCACATTAACATCACACGCAAAGTCAAAAGTTTGAACACTTTCCAATTTTACAACATTCTAGAGGTGTTCATTTGTAGTATTAGTCTATAACTCTATGGAGGCAATCAATTCATCCCAAGGTGTTTGACAATCAAACATAAAAATCTCATATTCAAATGACGCTTACTCAAGTTCAAATGGCTCTTCATCATTTTCTCAGTAGGATCACATTGAAGGTGTGGAAGGAAGCATCTATCACACCAATAAATGTCTATATCAAAATTTACAACATTTACATTCCCATTTAATGGATTAGACACTTCTTTTCCAACCCCTCTATTTTTATTTCTATTCATTTTATTTTCACGTATAGGCCTCTTCCCTCTGTCATTATCTCAATTGTCGAAAGTAGGCCGCCTTTGTGCTTGATTTGGATTTGGAGACCTTTAATAACTAGTACAGACCTGAGGGGACCCCTTTTTAGCTCTTGCCAACTTATATGACATTTATTTGACAATAAAGGGCAAACTTTTTATAGTTTCTTCCAAGTTGGTTGTCTTTGTAGCCAGTGTTTTTTTCAAATTGACCAACTTCACATCAGCCCTCTTATTGAAGGGATTTATTATAGCCTTGATGTTGTTCTCAATTGGGATGTCTATATATAAATCCAACCACAAGTTAGTAGGAGACTTGTACTTAAAGAAATATGTAGCCTTTTTATTAAAGGCATCATAATACTTTATCAAGCACATTGTATCACTGGGCCTGATGTTTTTGAGTAGCCACATCATGGTCTTGTTGAATCAAGTGTTGAAGTTTTGTAAACACTAATTATAATTATTCTTGATATTCTCAAATTTATCCAAGATAAACCTTGGATCAATATTATAACCATACTAAATTCTAAAAATATTTTGTATATCTTCCCATGAATCAATGTCTCTAGTAGGAAGGGATTAAACCATTCACGATTATATTCCTCTAGTGTGTTCACAAATAACTTGATGCACACATCCTCATTCTCAACCTCATAATATTAAATGAAATTTTAAAAATCCCTTAGGTGTTGATCATCACTTACAACATTGTTCCCTTGAAAATTTAGGAGGTATTTCCTAACTTCATTTGGGACCTTATAAGGATAGCCTTCCATGTCATCAAAATTTATAGCCTCGAATCTAGGAATGCAAAATGTAGGACATGCATTTTCATCTTGGTCCCTATGCTTCATAATTAGTTCAATAGTAGGTTCAAGAACAAATGGTAAAGGGACACAAGGTAATGAATGAGGTGGACTTGGTGGATCAGACATGGGAGGGGATTCAACTAGTTGAGATAGAGTTGGAAAATAAATATGATTATATGTTTTAGAATTATTAAAATATTTGTGATAGTCTTCAATAGTGGGGAGTTCAAAAAAAATCTCAAGACTATCAAAATCTTGGCAGTCTAAAGAGTCTTTAGAAACAAAACCTTGCCCTTAAAAAGGCCTCCAAACTTGTCTTCATCTTTTTGATGCAAACTTCAGGGAAAGACAAGTCTTTTGGATGAGTCACCTTTGAAAGATGATCTCAATCCTTCCATATTTTCAAACAAGAAAGAACACTCAAAAATGAAATGAAGATATTCAAACTAGGCAATAATCTTCTTTGAAACTAGGTGATAAAATTAGAGTCACCAAGAGAACCAAAATTCTAGAATGTAATAGTTCATAAACTAGTTGTGATGCATGTTGAAAACATACTTTGTTGAGTTTAATGATGAGATAATATGCAAAGACACTAATATTTCAAGAATTATTTTCAGAAGGGAAAAGACACCTTTCAACATGCAATATTAATAACTCCTTATAGTAAACATATCCAAAGTCAAATTGTCAAACCTCAAATCCTAGCACATCCCCAAGTGGAGTATTTCAATGTTGATGGTCAAGATGGTCAGATTAATGTACTCATAGTAGAAAACATCACAAGGAGAAATACTCATGGATTTATCTCTCTACAAGAGTCCCTAGAAACACAAGTTACCTAGACTTCAATTTAATCTTTGGCAACGGTACCACAAGAGTGTTGTTTCCTAGTTATACACGTTGCACACTTGGCCTTGCAGACTTGAGAGAAATGGAAAGCAATGATGAAAAAAATGCTTATATGTCATTGTATTATATGGAGGGTTTGACATCAAGATTAAAATGAAATGCAAAAATTGACTGGGAGGCACATATAGAGGGTATTATTTACTCCCTGCTACATTTGGCTTTGTCTAAACTAAGGTGAGAGAACCTATGGGGTAGCTTGCTCACATGGATGGATTTTACACTTCAATACCCATGGTGATTCTTGGTAAAAAAAGGGAAATATGACCAAAGCATAACCAAGTCTGCACACTTCACCCATGAAGGGTTGTCACATGAAATGCACAAATGCTTTATCTCATACACAAACTACTAAATATAAATGATAAGATGACTGCAATCTTGATTTTTATAGAATATTCATCAATAAGGGCTAAATGGAAAAATGCAGCACTAGGATTTCAAGCACAAATTACAAACACATTTCAAATATGTAAGATCTTATGTGTCTTCAAGGTAATAACACTTATGTTATGCAATGGATGTGTTAAATGCAAGGTAATACAAGGGAGGATAATTAGATAGTTATAGAAAAAAGGATGATATGCTGGTGGTTTTCAAACATTAGGGTTTGTTTCAAGATACATGACATCACTCGTTACAAAGATGTAGAAAAAATGGCTTATAAGCTAGTGGAAACTACTAGGAGTGATTTGAATCCATTGGTGCCAATACAATGAAAATACCCAAATGATTCTTGAAACCCTTGAGCATACACTACAACTAAGGTTTAAATTACTTTTTCCTATTGAATCCACAAATCTAGGGTGCCCTTAGAAGGTATTCAACAATATGTTTCCAAATTACTTGTAGAAAGGGATTTATAACCTAGAGCTAAGTCCAAAATGATAACCAATAGTGAGCATAGAGCAAGATATCCAATTAGCTGAACTAGCAAAACATAGCATTGTGTTTCATAAATAGAAAAGAGTAAGAACCATTAATATTTTTCATTAACTTGGAAAGAGATCTTACATACAACAATGTTTCGAAATGCTACCATGGGGACAAGCATGGTGGATTTGCTCCATGTTGGATAGGGGAGACATAGATAAATTCTCTCAAAACATGTTAATGGTTATATAAGTTACAACCACATTAGAAAGGGAGGAAAAATACACACACAATAGTGATCCTAAAGTTTTGGAAGAGCCTATACCTAGAGAAAATAAGAAACTAACAATAACCAACAACCTATGAATAGAAGACAAGCCTTCTATTTATACATTTTCCAAACCTTCAAGTCTAGGAATAAGAGTTGAAAATTGAAAAGGTACAAAACACCCCTTCAAGTTATACCAAGATGCTGCTAGCTAGAAAAAAATCTTTGTCACACTTGGTATCTTCATGTATTGGCAAAGGAAAATATCCCTCTAACTACCTCTACAAGAAATGATGGAAATTTTCAATAACCCATTGCTCTCTTTGGCTGGAAATGGATTTCACACGAGCTAGAAGGAGAATTTTCATGGTGGAGGCCAAACAAGCTTTGTCTTCATGTGTAAGTACCTTGGGGATGCCATGGACCACATTCTTGCATAGTTATAACCTTCAACACTTGTAATGATGGCATTAAAATATTCTAAATCCATGGCTATTTGAATAATCTTCCTTGGAGTGGCCCACATAGATCTTGAAAACCTACAATTTCTCTCACATGGAAGATCTTGGGCAAATAAAGCAAATGAAAATACATTAACTTAGGTGTATTTCACCCTTTTTACTTTTTATTTCCAAACATGCATTTTTTCCTTTTCTAGTTTGCACTTTTACTTTTTTGCAAATTTGCCCTTTTACACTTTTACTTTTGCTTTTTGATAATTTTTTCTTTTTTGTAATTTCTTCCAGATTTCCCTTTTTAATGCATTATGTGCATTTTTCACCTTTTGGGTAACTTGGTCCTTTAATGCAAATTTGCACCAAGTACAATTTGTGCCATGTAAAATTTTCACCAAGTGCAATTTGCACGGTGCTTTCCCCATTAAATTCTCCCTTTGTAGCTCAAAGAATCCAAAGATGGAAGTGAACCTTGCACCTTGCACCAAAAGTTGGTGAGAAATGTAAGTCAACCTCCCAACTCCACTAGACATCACTTTGTGCCTTTTCAAGCATTTTTGCAAGGTTCAATTTAAGAAATTGAATTTTTTCATAGTGCTTTTACAAGTTAACTTTCACAAGGGAACCTGGGGTCTTTTCTACACCTTTTGTTGAAACTTGCACATTTTAGATTTTTTAGTTTTTACCCAATTTCATTTCCAGCAAGGAAACCTATATAGGATTTTTATAGAAACCCAACCTTTTCCAAATGTGGCCAGCCCACATAACCTACAGCCATGGATATTTATAAAATCACAAATCCTTCAATCAATACATAAGAAATGCCATTACATTATTGTAGCATTACATGGAATTATCATTGTGTTCAAAATGTCAAGAACAAAGTCTCGTAAAACATTCAACCTGTCACCAATAGGTTCTTTAACCTGTATGCTCCTTCAAGTTGATCATAGAAAGAGGTTGTCACATCATTATATGATAGTCCAAGAAAAATATGAGTACCAGCTGTGGATGTTATAGGTTGTGACAACTCCCTTAAATTTGATAATAGTGGAAATTGCTAAACAACTCTAACTTTCTTCTCATAAAGCTTTCCTCTTGGACTTTATATCTATTTCTATTTTTATAACAACTCATCCCCTTCTCATATTTTTCATTCAAGTGACCATCATTCAACAACTCAAAAGATGACTTGCCATAAAGATACTATGATAAGCATTGAAATGAAAATCAAGATGAACAGTCAGGCTGAATACATGGAAGTCATGGCTGTAAACCATTTTAAATATCAAAATCTAGCAGAGGACTCAAAAATAAATGTCAGGTGCTGGTTATTGCACCTTGGACATCTAAAAAAATGTAGGCTTTGAGAACTCATTTTGAGGAGTTTCATTAAAACAAATGCAAGCCTATTACTTCAACTAATTTTCATGTTAAACTTCCTTTGATAATTAAAGAAACTCCATATCCAAGGTCTGAAACCAATATGCAGATAATACATATCTCTTCATGCCAAGCATTGGTGTCTTTGACTTCTTTCCATATGTATCAACCTTTTTAAATTTTCTTGCTCCCTATTTTCCATGCCTATCTTAGTAGAATCTGAAGGTGGGGGTACGTATAGCACTTTACACCAAATGTTAGTGCAAAGTGCATGGGAGATTTTGCCTCCCACCATTTTCCTCTCTCCCATAGACTTCTATACTACCATGTGGATTATGGTAAAGGTCCACTTAGTAAACATGGAATCAAATGATAAAATATCTACCATGCATTTTCATACTCCTTACCTTGCACTTTGCATTTTGTTGTTCCCCTCTACCCTCATGATATGGAGGTGTGATAGTACCTTGCAAATTTCACCTTGCATTGGTGCAAACTGCATGGAGGACTCTGCACTCCACCATGCACCTATATGCTTGACATATCTAGCAGAGTTTTTGACCATGCCTACACTTTTCGCAATGTCTAGTCAACTCATTGACTTCTATGATACCATTCCCACATGTTTTCCTTAGAAACTAAGACATTTGATCATGTTTAATTTGCTGCCCTTTTTCCACGTGGTTTTATAGGTGATGTTACATAACTCCATGTTATAAATACATAATTGCATGTTTCTACAAATCTTGTTGCATTCCAATGTTTCCCTCTATGTAAGCATGGCTAGTTGTATGTTGTTGCATACATTTTGGGGCACCAACACCCCACTTAACAATCACTCATGGGGAATGAGTTATGGAAAATCAATGAAATAAAATCTAATTCTTAGAACCTAAATAGATTTGGGTTTTGATTTTTGTATGAGTGTTGGATTGAATTTGTAACTTGAGTAGGTGCATAGGGGATAAAAATAGTGTAAATTGATACATTTAATTCTAATTTTGAAAATATAATGTGATTTGGAGTTTGATCTAACCCCATTAAATATGATACTAAATAAATCACTCGAATGCTTGTGTGGGTACTAGAGAAAATATGTTGATGTGGTAACTAATAATGAGGTGAAAAATTTAGGTATTGGTCAATGGAGAGCATTGTGAATGTTAGGGTTTTGAAAATGAGTTTTTACTGGGTAGTGTCAAAGGGTTGTGTGGTGGATGTTGGGGTGGACAAAGCAAAGTTGAAGGCTAAAAAAGATATCTATGATATACAGAGGGATGAGGTAATGGGAAACGTAGGTCAAAACCCTATGACACTTAATTAGGAAGGTGTACCAACAATGATAGAGGCACTGATTCAGATCTGGGTGGTTGCAACATTGGTAGATAAAACTAATAAATGTGATCTATATGGGTTATTTAGATTGGAAGGAGTGATACATAAATAATAGGGAAACCTAATTTGATAATAGGGAAAGCAATGTCATGGCATGCAAAACCCATTACTATTTTTAAATAGATAACTTGGATGGATAGGACAAATGTTATGACAATGAATCCTTTGGGTGTATGAAATATCATCACTTTAGTTTCTTGTGGGGACAAGGAAATTTAGGACCAAAAAGGCTCTCCAAGGTAAGATCTAGATTTGGGATCAAAATTTTATCTTTTTAAAACCATGGTTCTTGTATTTCAATATTCGTAAAAAATCCCATAGCAACATTTCCATTTGGTTTTGATTACTGTAGATTCCTCTCCATTTCTACTCTAAACCTTCACTTTCATTTATTGGTAATTCCATGGGTGAGGTACTCAAGGTGGATGCTACTACTATGAAATGTTTTCACACTACTTTCACTTGTATCTTAGTCTATATCGAAATCTCTACTAACCTTCTAGTGATTGTTGAGTTGAAAGTCAAAGACTATTTTTAGTCACAAACCCTTGATTATTTGGGTTGAACTTTTTTTGTCGAAGGTGATTTGAGATAGGCCATTTGGCCAAAAGTTTCAAAAATTTCAAGCAAGAGGTATAATCTTCATGGTGGAAGAATGCTCTTCCAATTAATCTTTAAGTTTTGGAATGCATTATGATCATCCATGGAAGAAGCGGAAATTATACTAGTGATTGATCAATATGATTATGAGGTTCATGATACTATTTACTTTCCCTCCTTAATAAATTCTTAAGAATATTGTTTTACGCTGGTAACACCTCAATGGTTCTTAAATAAGTTGAAGTTATTCCTGGTAGTTTCTAGCTAGGTAAAGAAGTAAAAAAAAATCATTATATTCCATGACTCAGGTGTTTTTGGAAGAAGAGAGGACTAGTTGGTAGTGAAAAAAAAACCTTGAAATATCCATGAGCCATCCATCATGATGATCCTCTCCTATAGGGAAGATGGTGAGAGATGGACATAAGTGTTTCGGCATTGGTGGTAATGACTATGAAGGGGCAGGATGGTACAACATGATTGATCATGTACTAGTTTAGTTTTTGATATTTTGACATTTAGAATGTCTCTCAATGGATTGGTTTGGATTTTTGGGTCATGTTAGTTTCCTCTTGGGTTGTTTGCCTCTATTGGCTAGTCTTTATTTTTCTAGTTGCATGTAATTTTTTGACTTCTTAGCATATCATGGTTTGAATATGATATTATTAAGGTTTTTTTTAATCCATACTTTTTAATAAGGAGCGTGGAACTCATCAACCCTCAATTATCTCTTAAAAAACAAGTGATGTAAGATTGAATTTAGAGGTAACATTAGGGTGATTTTAGAGCCAACATTAGGATGTATTTACAAGGCAATGCTATGGTGATTCTATAAGCAACATAAGATTGGCATTAGAGGTGATGTTCTAGGGTGTCTTTATAGGTGAAATTAAAGGGAATTTATATATAAATTTATTGTGAATACAAAGGAAATATTAGCATCTCCTTAACAAGTGACATTTGGATGGGTTTAGGGGTAGCATTAGGTTGTGTTTAGTAGGTGATGTTTTGGTGTCTTTAGAGACAAATTTACATGTTGAATTTATTTGTAATTCTATATTTATATTTAGGGGCTAATGTCGTGATTTTATGTGCATTTACTACATTTTTATTTGATTCCTACATGCATTAACTTAATTTTTTTAAATTCAAAGTGGGGAAATAATTTGGACAATCATTTTTGGCAGAGGACACAATTTTGAATATCTTATTCACAATTTATCATACTTTGTTTTTTTAACATAATGTATTTTTCTTTTGTCCATAAGGGTTTCAATAATGTCTTTATTTAGATCTGGAGATTAAAATTTATATGAAGCTATATGTTAACATTATTAGACTAGATCATGTGTCATCTCCAAGTTAGACACTCCATTTTATTAAAAAATGTACCTTGCACATATCTAGCTATTTTAGGCTTATGGTCCCATGTTACCATTAATGTTGATTGTGCACCTTTAACCTCCATCAATGTGAATTTTAAGGTCGACTATCGTGCATAATTTGTCCTAGATTTGTCTATATCTAATAGGTCATATAAAAACATTTAAATAATCAAAAGATAAGGAAGAAGTATATAATCAAAATATCATATTTCAAACTTAGGTCAAAGAATCAAATATCTTTCCTCCTACCTCATGTTCAGATTCATGGAATCACATATTACATAATTCAACAATTAATTTTTTCCATTTCTTAAAGTTTTTAAACTTGATCCCAAAAGCGTACGATCTATAGTTCTAGATTGGATAATTGAATACCTTTTGTTGGGTCTTTTGTGTTATGCATTGTTGATTTTTAGGATTTTGATGCTATTGTGTGTGAAATGAAGAGACTATATTTTCCTAGCTTGAATGCATAGTATAGTAAAATAAAATTGACTTATTTTTAATTTATTAGATGTATTCTTATAAATTTCAAAACATTAACATTTTTATAAAAATATTTAAATAATTATAAAATAGAAAGCAGTTTTCAAATTAAATTTTATATATAGCAATTAAAATTATCTTAAATTTAAGATTCAACATAATTATGAACTATTCATTAGATGCTAACTAGCTGCCATTGTATGGACATAAATAATTTTTCAATTTAAACACATAAATATAGAATACATACAAACAAATTTATTTAAAGGAATTACAAATTAATAAATCTATTTATTATTTTTATATTATTATTATTAACACTTGGTAATAGAACTTTGAATTGCTCTATCAACTATTAAATACGAAAAAATATGTTTATTAATTTTTGTTAAGACAGCAATGTGGATGAATGAAATGTCACAGGTATTATTTATTAGGGTTTGTGAAGACAACAATGTGGGATGAATGAAATGGTGCACGTATTATTTGTTTCCACTCACTACGTATTACGTGAAGCAGTATCTGGCGTATGACCACCGACAGTAAGCTTTCCATTCGCCCATGTCCAATTATTTTCTTTTAATAATTGAGTTTGTTTTTCCATTCGTGGGGTCTGGAATAGTGCTATCTACGGGTGCAAACTGATCCAAACTTGGAAACGGCTTATCTTGATCTCTGTTCTTGTTGTTTGCATTGAGGTTATATCTAGCTGAGACAGGGAAGATAAATATCATGTTCAGCACAATAAGCAATGCGCTAATCTTCACAAGCATCGAATGAAATTATATAAGACTAAAAATCTTCAAATCTTACATAAGCTGCATGTCGTTTTAGTCCACCCGGCCCTCATTAATGAATTAGGGCATGGACGATGATGGGAATAGAAATGAATATAGCTA
The DNA here is from genome assembly GCA_037957365.1 of Torreya grandis. Lineage (NCBI taxonomy): Eukaryota > Viridiplantae > Streptophyta > Pinopsida > Cupressales > Taxaceae > Torreya > Torreya grandis. The sequence continues at coordinate 5,079,133 of JARHVA010000214.1, read as the reverse complement.
TACAAAATATTATATTGTTTTAGTCCATACATGTCGCAAATGGATGAAAAATGTTGTTGCTATCGGATCGTATTTGAATATAATTATTGGAATGATGAATATAATAATTAACCTAATATAGTGTAATTGTGACAACATCACATTATAACTCCTCAATATTTTAGCAAACTGATATATTAATTACGTTATAATTTAATCCGATAAGGAAAAAATTAATTAAATTTAATAATAAAAAATTAAACATAAAATAATAATTAGTATTTAAAATATCATATCATAATGTTAATAACTTATATATATAAACATTTTCATTTAAATCGATTTAATTATGATTAACAGTTTTAAATGTATGGAGTTTTTTTTTTTTTTTAAGAAAAAATATTTAGATTGAATAGATTAGTTTGATCATGTCATTTTTAATGGGCTTGATAAAGGGATGTGTGTATATGTTTCTTTTCCAAAAATATGTTAGTGTTACAGTGAATGATGTTTGGCCATTGAAGACATAGCCCCTATATCTCTTGGTATCTGTAGTGGACATGGTTTTAAAGTGTAAGATTTTTTATAAAATCATATGGATATTCATCTTACATATATTATTTTTATAGCTTATTTTTTGAAATTGAATAAAGAACAGGGGATTTATAATTTCCATGTTCATGTAATTTACTCTTAGAAAATCAAGAATATTCTTGTATAGTTAATAGAAAAAAGTAATTTTGTTTGATTGATGCTTACACCACAACGTTTAGATCAATTAATGTCTCCTTTTAAATTCACAATTAACTCACCTTCTTTAAATTATAACCCTTCAAAGTTGTTTAAAGTTGTATCACTATCAGTTTGTAAGAAACTATGTTTGGGTCAATTTCCAATGCTTATTCAGATTTGTGCATACCTAGACTTTGAGTTCTTTCATGTATCATATTTCAAGGCTCTATGCTATTATGTATCATGGATTGATATTGGCTTTGAAAAACACTAAAAAAAAATAATGGTAAAAACATTCACATTATAATGATTATAACTTAATTTAATACCCAAAAAGCTTATTTTGAATGAATAGGTTAATTAATATATATATAAAATGAACAGATTAGTTAACATATATGCAATGTTACAGAAAAATAAAAAAGTTGATACCTTGATATGGGTCCAGCTCAAGTGTAAAGCAAATAAATACAAACAAATATTCAATCGTTAAAGCAGTATGGGCTTTGAAATATAGCCACGTCAGTGATGACCAGAGTTTATTTCTTGAAATTTTGTTGGATAAAAAGCAAAAAGAAAGAAATTAATGACAAAAACCTTGTCTGCTTCAACTTGAAGCACAAACTCCAAAACGTATACAAGTTATAAAAAAATAAAATAAAATAAAAATAAATAAATAAATTACATACACTCCAAAAATCAATTTTATTTGTCTTCCAAGCAAGTTTTATGGTCAGAACTAAAAAGACTTCACTTATTATCGAAGCGAACAAAAAGTTATGAAACCTTCTTCCCTGCCACAAACCAAATCAACTGCTACAGAGTGGCCAATTTATGAACAAAAGCAAACCCAGATTGCATGAAATTTCACAAAATATGTCAGCGTACATGAATTCTTACCAATTTATCTCGTTAGAAACTCCACGATGTGTAGGAGGTTCACTACATTAATCTTTCATTTACAACTACTTTCACCAGCGTTTTATCCTAGAATTTCTCTTGGTTCTGATTTTTTATGCACTTTTGCTTCCAGCTGCCCAAAAATAAAGTTGCACAAGCACACTACCTATCCCTTGTTAAATTTCTAATTTGAAAAACTCTACCTGAATACTTATGCTAAAAGTGCATACGACCTATAACCATAGCATTTGATAAAACCCCTTCTGCAAACCACATTTGCTTGAACGTCTCTTGTGCATGTTCAGAGAGCATATTTTTTTACATATTTCAATAGAAACAATTTTGTGTCTGCCACAGTATTTCATGAAAATGATTCTGTTTCAACCATTATGTCAAACACTACACGGCGTTTATTTATACTTCCAAATTTTTGCTTCGTAGTGTGGATAAATTTATGATTGGAAAAAAATAATACCGGTGCCAATTCATTCATCCCACATTGTTGTCTTTGCAAACTGTAATTTTTTTTTGGTATTTAATATTTGATCGAACAATTTAAACTTCTAGTGAATAATAACAATAATAATATTATAAAAACAATAAGTAGACTTAATAATTTGTAATTAATTTTAATAATTTTTTTTTTGTATGTAGTGCATACTTTCATGTGTTAAAATTCAGAAATTATTTATGTCAATTCAATGCTAGTTAGGTAGCATGTAATTGATAGTTCATAATTACGTTGAATCTTAAATGTAATATTATTTTGATTGTTATATAGAAAATATAATTTTAAATTTTATTTTGTCCTTTTTAACCAGGACATATATTCTAGCCCAGATCATCCTTATCTTATTACTGGTCATCGAGTCGATGATAACTAGTGTTCCGGTGATTTCCATAATGCTTGTAAGGATTCTAGCATCCTAGAAACAAGGAAGGAGACTAGGCATCTCCATCCACATAGGGGTTTTATCCATTTTGAAGTTCAAGGAGGACCAATTAATCTTCCACTATTGAAGAATAAGGAGTAATTTTCCCATGAACCAAGGACCTTCATTTAGGATTTTAAGGTAATTCTCTTTGCTATCAAATTAGAATAACATGCACCCATTAGATATAGCCACTGTGTTGAAAACTCTAGCATCAACCCACTTCATTTTCATCGAGTTCCTTATAGCATTTATGTCACACCATTTGCCACATAGTTCCTTGATAAAAGAGTTACTATATTTGGCTTCTACTTATTCTAGAATCTTATTGCGAATGTACAATGTCAGGTTTTTGATTAACTAATCATTGGTTGGGTTCAATATTTTATACTTATGCTTGTTCTTGGAACTTGGGTTAGACTCAACCTTGTCCATCCTAGTAGAAAGAATAAATGAGTTATCGTTGTTCCTTGCACCTTTTTCAGCTTTAATGGTACACAAGTTACGCTTGGCCCATTTAGAAGATAAATTTCTCCTATGCAGTGAAGCCTTTGAATGCACCTCCCACAAACTTTTTTTAGGATGGGAGATGGATTGAAAATTAAAACTTGAAACACTAAAGAACCTGCAATAAAATTTCCAATGGCTTGTATTTCTAACGTTGAAGAGAAGAAACAAATCTTGTTGAAGTGCATAATAATAACCATCATAAATAACTTCTGTGTTATGAAATGATATATTAGCAAAAAGTTAACTTTATATATTATGTTGATTATTAATTATAGTACTATCTTCATCAAATTTTAATTAATTAATAATAAATAACATCAATCTAACTACACTATTATATTGAAAATTGGTATCATTCATTTTTTACATATAAAGTTGATTAATAATTTCGTTACTTTTTCATCAAATTTTCATTCATTGGTGATGAAAGTCATGAATACAACTACATCAATAAGTTGAACTTGAAAAAATATCTGCAAATAAAGTAAATTGGTTTCAAACTCTATGATATGAGTATAATATTACATTTTTCGACTATGATATTACATTTTTAAATTAATTTATTAATAAATAGAACATAGTTTTAAATAATTGTAAAATAGGTATCAAATTTAAAAATGATTTTTTCATACAATAATAAAAATATTATTAAATATAATATAAAACGTAATTGTTATATTTGAAAATGTGTAAGAATGAATTACATAAGAGCAAATTTATTTTAATAAAATTATAAATTAATAAATCAAACTAGGGATGCCAATGCTCCAAACACAGAAAGGACTTATCGTGAGGTCTACTCTTGTTGTTTGTATTGAGATTGTATCTGTAGAGACCATCACTTTGATACCACAATGTAGAGACCCTAGATCCTAACCTAAAAAACATAATTGTTTTACTTGTTTAATTAATTTTTTCCTATGAATATAACTTAGGTATACTTTATCCTATCAGATATTCTTTGTCAAATGGACAACCATCTAACCATATGGGTTAGGCATTCCTTAACCAAACAGGCAATCATCTAAGCATATGGATTAGCTATTGTTTTATCAAATGGAAAAGAATCTAACCAAATAGGCTATACATTTACATATGAATAGGTTATGATCTAGCCAGAGATTTGACTCATCAAGATCAACTAGATCTTGAGTCATTCACTATTCACCTCTCATCTCTACTAGATAAGTATTGATGTCATCATGACAGTAGTATGTTTAAAATATATAACAAAAAGTTTCATTCCACCATAAAATTTTGCCTAAAGCCTTAGGAACTAAAACCATCCAACTAGGATCCTTTTGAGTATTACACAAAATTTTTATCTTTGATTTATTTATCTAAACTAGGGTCTTATTATAATAGCCTTACCCCTTTCAATTAACTTTAATATTATTTATCTCACAATCCCAAAGCCCCATCCTATTCACCTTCTTACTGGAAACATCTTTTACTTCCCAGACTACCTACATACCTCCTTTCAAATAGGATCAAGGTGTAGTAGGCATGTAGTTCTATTTTCTATTCAAAGTTTCATGTCAATTATAGATCTGGGTATGCATCCCTTTTTATGGTCCAGTTCTCCAAATAGTCCATTTGTGATTTCTACCTAAATGGGAGTGTAAAAGTATCAGTTCAAGTGATTGAATACTTGTTTTAATAAACTAACCCTAAATCTTAACAACATATAAAAATGAACATTTGTAAGCTACAACCACCCTTTTTTACGTTTTAATTACATTAACAATGTTTTTGGTCCGTTCTTTGGACAACGTAATCCGTATAATTGTTGTTGCCAAAGTTTCATTATTTGAGAGCCATATGGTTGGTGTTTTTTTTTTATAATAACTGGTTTAAGACTCTCAATCCAAGTTTTTATTATTCTTTTTCGATAATGCAAAGTTTTGAGTAAGAGATTTACTCTCTCCATTCTATTTTATAAGCTCGCAAGTCAAAATCATCTAAGGTAGTCAAAGTCATTTTCTTATCTTGATTAGTGTTGTTGAGTAAGAGGTATTATCCCACCCCTTAGTCTTAATAACATGACATCATCATTATTTCTCTCTGATTCTTTATAAGGATGATGCCCATACATCATTGTTATAGCTGTGTTAGGCTTATGGATGCAATAGATCAAGTGTGATGGCATTACCTATAAATGTGAGCCAGAGGCACCACTTAATACTAAATTGTACATAGTTTTGCTTAACCTTAAATTTTTGGTCTATATTGAGATTTAAAAGTAAAGAATACTTGAAGTAAACTATTGCATTTATATTTCAAAAGCAAATTCTTGAATAGAAAGGTAGAAATTATTCTATAATATGATATCCTAGTTTAATCATTATGTCGATTTACAACAACATTATTTTTATTTGGAAATTATAAATATGGAATTTAAATTTGTTCCATGTAACATTTCATAAAATTTAATAACAAAACACTCTCTTTCCTTAGAATATTAATAATTATGATTAGTTAATATCAAATATACTTAATAAGTTAATGTATGTATGTATGTATGTATGTATGTATGTATGTATGTCTATATATATATATATATATATATATATATATATATATATATATATATATACATACATACATACATACATACATACATACATACATACATACATTAACTTATTAAGTATATTTGATATTAACTAATCATAATTATTAATATTCTAAGGAAAGAGAGTGTTTTGTTATTAAAGTTTATGAAATGTTACATGGAACAAATTTAAATTCCATATATATATAACTAACACTAACTGAGCTCATATTGTTATATGTTATATGTCTAATGAATATTTGATTACTTTATTACATTATTGTTTGTTGTAAAATCATTTACTTTCCCTGACAACAAGTATCATTATCATTTTATTATTAGTAATGTAAAAACTATTCTATAATAACATTATTTTTCCCTTATAATTTAAATAAAATATTATATTTACCTTACAATTTAAATAAAATATTATTTTTATCTTATAAATTAAATATAATATTTACCATACAATTTAATAAAATATTATATTTACCTTAAATTTTAAATCATTTCTATTTTAGCTTTATAACTATCCAGACAAGGAAAGAGACACACACAATGCATGGGAATAAACTTACTAATTTTCATATGCCTCCTCAGAGTCAAAATCCTTGAAACTTCTCCTCCTTTTCAAAGCATCAATGCTCTCCTCTTTTTCAAGCGTTATCCTCTACTGCTCTCTCAACGTCCCTAGTTCATAAGAAACATAACCATAGAAATACATGAAACTTGTTTTGTAAATTGCATTTGTTTGAATGTCCCTAGTGAATTTTCAGTATTTCTTGCATACCTTACAACCTTATCAATCCAATCAATCACATATTCTCAACATATGTCATTAGTAAATTATTAAACATCATCAAGCAAATTATTTTGTGCATATCATGGACATAACATTCCATCAAAATAGTTTTTTTTCAATGATTATGTTGAACACTTTATGACCTTCGTATATGCTTCAAGAATATTCCTTGCTAGTGAAAATAAATTTGTGCATCTATTAAAAATAATTATTGATCTACTAGGAACAAGGTTCTTCATTTCTTAATGTGTATTATAAGTGCCTAACTATAACCTAAAATAATATAATCATAGACCATTAAATAATTAACATAATCTTATTTAATAGATAACCTAAAGTTAAAATATTTAATATATATATAATAACACTACACTTATACATAATAAAATTTATGATATTATTATACTTCATATTATTCATCTACTTTAATATATAGAATAAAAATAAAATTAACGTTAATAATAATATGACTAATACCATAAACCATTACCACATGTTTATTGAAGATATCAAAATTTTATTACTTAATACATCATGCTCAAAATCTAAAATGATTTGACTATCCATTGATTTTGTAATAATTCTCCAAGAAATTTACATCATTTCATGTACAAAATCCCTCTTTTCTACATCAACAAGTCACAGCCCTCACAATGATCATTGCATCTTGGAATCTCTTATTAGTTTCATGTTTTTTATAAGCTTAAATTTTTGCATTAAATCATCATTTTTCAAGTCTATTATGAAATTATGTCACATCTCATTGCCATAAATCTTAACGCCATGCAATATTAATTAACACACCACCTTATTTTTCACCATCATACCCTAAGTAACATGTGACCATTATTGAGAAAGCATGAAACTATTAACAATTCATAAGCATCACATTTAATTATGTATTCAGGTGATCACTTTGCACCTTATTAGATACATGACATGTTTATGGCTTCCCTAGGTTCTATATTATACTCCCTGCAGTTTGAGTCTCCATATTGTCAACATATGTGAGAATCTTTGCACTATAGGATATCAAACTTTAGCACCCAAAAATAACAGTCAAACCTTATTCTGCTCATTACTAAAAGGTACTAAATCCATACCATACCATGACTCTTATTTATTTTAGATCATCCCATTCATAATATGTCATTTATATTCTTGGATATTATGTGTACATTAAAGATATTTGTTTATTCACATAACATATACAAATGGTCTAATTACAGCATTCATCATAGATATTTTGACTTCATATAAGATATTTTCGTGATAAAAAAACGGTTTTATCAGGGGTAGTGTTAACACTTGTTCTTGCTTTTATGTTAGTGAAATCTCCTTGTTTTATAGATTGTATACAAGATGGACTACACTTGATAATTTCAATTAAAAGGTGAAGTGTATTAAGAAACATACTACATGCATTATAATAGAGTATCACCAACTAAAAAACAAATAACTTATATACACATATTTATGTATAAAATCTAAATTATTTGAAAATTTTATTTAATGATTAACATATATTTTAAAGTAATATTGTAAATGTGACATATATATTCATATACAAAGGCTCGAATATATAATCCTAAATTGATTATATACAATCTAGAAACTAAAATATCATGTCATAGTACTTACAACCTTAGTAAAAATATATACACTTACACTTAATTCCATCTAATCATATCCAAACTGTTAGTGTAATTAATTAGTTATTACATTGTTTTACTTTAGGAGGAGGTTAGTTTGTTGTTCGGTTGTGTAACTGTGCACAGGTGTCATTTAGTTACAGATTTGTAACTATATTCTCATTGTATATATTTCCCATTCTGCAAGGAATTCAATATCAAAGTTTCATTTTATTACACTCTGGTATCAGAGATTCTTAAGCCTGATCGAGGCCTAAAGGAAAGTTGAAGTGAAGTCATCGGGAGAGTTTCTGTGCAGCAAAAGCATGCTATTGAAAGCATTCAAAACCTGCGATCAGTCAGAGCATCGCCTGGGAGAACGTGAAGTGAAAGCCTGGAGCAAATCGACTAGGGCCATGGGATTTGAAGCCTTGTCAACGATCTCTATTGGCTCTGCTGCCATTGTAGACAATTTATACCTCCCTGATATGCGGGAGACGGAGTTGGATAGAAATGCATAAGGGGACGCAAAGGAAAGCCAAGGCAAAGCGTGAACCGAGAAAGAGCCACCACTCGCAGAAAATAGCGAAAGTCTACGTTCAAAGCCTATGAATGAGCCTAAAAGAGTGAACTACTAGTAAAGCAGTCGATGGCTGAGCAGAGCAGCGATGCCTGGCAGAAGAAATAAAGAAGTCTGACGCAACCTGTAGACACCGAAATCGTGTCTACCCCTTCGTCCTTTCTCCCCCCTTTGTCCCCTTCGTCCACTTAACCACTCCTAACCCATGTTTTATTAATTTGAAATAAATATCCTATTTTAAATTAATAAAATCCCTTTTCCCTCTCTCCCATGACACCTCGCCTAGGACACCTCACCTTGGACCATTTCCCACCTTATGACTCACCCAAGACCTATTCTTACTCCTCTCCAACCGCCTAACCAACTCTCGTGCGTATTTATCTTAACCTTTGACAATTCTTCTACTGACTATGCACTTGGCGGATGGAGAACGGGGTTGTTGGCCCTTTTAACCGTTTTCCACCCGCCGACGTCGGTCAACTGTCGGCCGACGCCGGTGGGATCGCCGACGTCGGTTTACTTAAACCGTCTTCTGACCCTATCCACGGCTAATCACAAAAAAATCACAATTTCTAATCAAAATCAGGAATCAAAGTCTGGATCTCGGGAGCTAATCACGAATCCTTCAATATCCAGTCTGCGACCATCCGCCATTCTGCGAATCTCTCAGCCAAGCCTCTCACTCTCTCCCTCAGGTGCAGCAACAGCTTCAGGATTCTCCACACAAGCTACATCAACAGCAGGTATGGGAATCATCAGTAGCATACCTTCAACAAGGCACAGGTAAGTATATTGTTTGTGTTTTTATTCTCTTTTCAGTTATTGCTTTCAAACAATATCTCCCCAGACCAGACTGTTAAGCAAGCCAGACTCGAATCTTGACTTCTCCACCTCCCTGTTGCCTCCGTCCTCTTTCAGACCATACACTCTGCCCATTCAACCAGACTCTCAGACCCAGACCCCAGACCATTCAACCAAGCCCAAAACTTTGTCTCAAGACCACTCAAACAAAACCCCAACCCTTCCTTGGCCTTGTCCACAGACCAAAACCCTGACCAGAACCTGTCCACGGACCACAGACCTGCCCAGACCCCATCCAAGCTTACTGCCCCGACCGATGCCAGCCACTACCCCGACCGACGTCGGCAGCTTAACCGACGTCGGCATACATTGACAAACCGACGCCGGTAGGACCACTGACGCCGGCGACTATGATCAGTCCGACAACATCTTTCAAGTAAGTTTCTGCTTCCATTTCATTTCAATATTTTATCACTTTAGTCTTTTATATTCTACTATTTATCAGACATACTTCTTTTTTTGACTAGTGGGTTGATATCCCTTAAGGAAGTCTTCATACTTCTGGGATCAAGCTTTCGCTTGGCAACCCACCATCTATCCATCTAACGCCTTTTTTTGTCCAAGTCTCTTTTCTTTGTAGGTGTCATTCCTCCACAGTCAAAGAGGAGTTCTCACAGCGTCTGGATTACGGTGCACAGACTATATCCAGGTACATACAAGCCTTGACCATTTCCTTATGTTTCTTAATTCTCTCTTCAATGTAGAAAGCCAAATTTGAATAGAACCATTCTGGCACGCCCGGTGGGACCCTTAGGGCCTTGCTTGGGTTCCTTTCCCTCTTTGTTCATTTAGGTGCATTAGGTTTCTTCCTCTTCACCTCTTTCTTCTTTTCTAAAAGACATCATAAGCAGGAATAAAAAGAATTTTTCTTTTTTTTCTTGCATTTCTAGACTAGTCAAAAATCATTTTCTTCAACCCTTTCTCAAACTTGTTTTCATTCTAATTTAACATTTTGATTTGGGGCTTTAAAATATATTGCATTCCATTTCCTGCTTTCTTGCATTTTCTAGTCCACACTTAGTAATTAGTAAACCACATATTGAATAAATCGTAGATCACTTGATGTTACACAACCAGACCACGTACACTCAATTAAACATCAAACTCACTTGAGACAAGGCTCGACTGAGATTTCATCACCCAGTGGATACCTTACCCATCCCGACGATCCTACATGGATTTCACCACCAAGGGGAAAGCCAACTCTGTTCTCAGGCAGAGCCTAAACTATAGGGAAAGTATATTTTGGCTAAGCGAGACCAGCTAACCACTGGAATCATGAAGTGAGGGGAGCTTGCTCCTTAGCACCAGGCCTGTACGGAACCTAATACAGACTTTTGAGTGCCTAAACATACCTGAAACCATCTTTAGATTACTTATTCTAGGACCCTTCTAAAAGCCAACATCCTCAAACATCCTATTAAGGCATAAGCCACACGATCTTAATAAAATTGTTTCTAAGGATTTAACGCTAGGATCTGCCTGTTCTCATCTTATTTTCTATTTTTATCTATTTTTTTTGAGCTGGTAAGAACGTCTTCTTCATTTCCAAAAACTTTTTTTTTTGAGTTTCTGGAAAACACAGTAACCGACATCGGTTCTGTAACTGACGTCGGCAACTTTTCTGCACCGACATCAGTTATTTGACCGACATCGGCAGTCTCCTTCACCGACATTGGTTTTTATACCGACATCAGTTTTTGTCCATTTTCTTTTTTCCCAAAAAAACAACAAGCTTAACATCCAACTTTCTGGTTGTCTAGACATTCATTCTGGTTTTCTGAGACAGAAAAACACAGTTTCTGGAACTTGACCCTCTTCTTGACCACGCTCCCTCGTCCCTAACCAGTCTTATCATGGAGTTCCACTCGGAGACTGAAAGAACTTCTACAGTGCTGACCCCGACTCAAACTCCCATCATCCCTGAAAGGGACCAAGATTTCGAAAGATTCTTGGACCTCAACGTCACAGTGCTCCAAAACTATCTCGCAAGAGGCCCAACGCGAGACCTTTCGGGTGAAGCGGTAATGACATTAACACCGTCTGCTACCCAGCCTTTTGCCTCAACTGTTTACCCAACCATGGCCAATACGCAAAGTTTGGCCTCCACATCTATTTTTAGACCAACCTCCATCAGGGTTTCATTACCCCCTCAACCACACGTAATTCAACCAAGTTTTACATCATACCAAAATTTGATTGTCTCGACCCCTCACACTCTTGCGCCCATATATGCAGGAGTGCCTACCTCTCTTTCTACTAGTGCCATCACGCAACCACCTTTGGCGATATCTAGTCAACTTATGCCTTCTACTTTCATGACTCAACCACCTTTGGCCTCCCCTTATGTCCCTGCGACTAGTCATCTGTACGTTGCCCCCTTACTGGTACTACCGACTACGTCGTATGCCTCCTCTAGTCTCTTTCAAGCGCCCTACAACCTAGGGGCCGCCCCATCCGTCAATCCATCAGCAGACGTCATTAAAATGCTGATGGATAAAATGTCCAGCCTTGAGACCTCGATCTCTAGTTCATGCAATGCTCTCTCATATGAGCAAATTTGCAACGAGCCCATACATCCTTCTGTCTCTATCCGACCATACCCCAACCAATGGCAGCTTCCTAAATTCACTCGCTTCTAGAGTATGGAGGACCCGCAACAACATCTACGGGCATTCAGACATGCCTGCTATCTCATTGCCCATGACGATGTGTTACTTTTACGCACATTCTCCATGTCGCTTGATGGCCCTGCCCTTGACTGGTATAGCTCTCTTGCCAGACATTCTATCTTTTCATTTATTCAACTTGCCCAATTATTTCTCGACCATTTTTCTATCAACATCACCAAATAAGTCTCAATCATAGACCTCTACTCCATCAGGCAATTTGACAACGAATCAATAATCGATTTTGTCGCTTGTTGGAGAGGCTTGACTAACCAACTCTCTTTCTCCTTGCCTCTATCTGAGCTCATCGAGCTCTTTTCTCGAGCATGTGCCAGCCACATCTCTTCTACCTTGCAGATTCAGACATTCCACACTTTCGACGAAGCTTTCACCATGGCTCAAAAACTTGAACTCCGCGCCATTGAAGAGGATAAGGTCAAATTGCATAATACCAACGCAAAAACCAATGACCATTCTGCTTCTAGACCTTCTTCTTCTGCCAACTCCAAGTCCAAAGGAGTGGCCAACACTGTGGTCATTAAATCACCATCCTCGACGACAACTAATTACTCTCAACCTTCTACATCTCCAAGCATCACCAAACAATTCCAACAATGGTATATCTAGCGTTCATACACTCCACTTGGAGAATCATATGCTTCCATTTTGGAAAAACTTGTCAAGCAGAGGATCCTCAATCTCCCTCCCATCTGACCACCTCAATTTGACCCTTCAAAATCCATCCCTACATGGTATAGGGAGGCTGACTTCTATCACTTTCACCGCGTCCATGGCCATGACATCGACAATTGCCAAACTTTCAAGAACATCATTCAAGACATGATCGACAAGGGGGATCTTATTTTAGATAACCCAAACGCCCCACCCAACCAACACATCGACATTTTCAAACAACTATTTTCAAACCATCCACCTACTCAAAACAACATCCAAACCACGATTAATGACCCCTAAGACCATGACATTCACACAATCAACACTATTTTGCCTCTTATCTCTGACCAACCTCCTCCATCACAGGATGAAGAACTTTCTTCTCCTATTAGTCCTCCATCTATCTCTCTTATACTGGGGGACGCCTTGACCATGCCAACGCTATTAGCCCTACCTTCATCTAAAGATCCTACCTTGCCTACTCCTCAAGCACAAATAGAAGGCACAATCATCCCTGCCTCCTGCCCTCTTGAGGAGCCGCACTCTCTTATTTCTTTTCCATCTGAAGAAGAACCAGTCTCTTCACCCACTTCGACCGAGGAAGACCTAGTCACGGTTTCCTCTTGTCTTTTGCCTGAGATTGGTACATCTCACTCACCTCCATCCATATCTAAACTCAAACCCGGATCTAACCCCACCTCGCACAAAGGTGGCCCTCAACCCAAACCAAAAAAGGCCACTAAACCACATCAGATAACTTCTCTCCCACCTTCCTCATTATCTTCAATCTTGGGCTCGCATCCGTCCACTTTAATAGGAGTTCTTTCTACTCCCATACTTCACAGAGGCAAGTCGCCTCCATTACCCCTCAGACATATATCTCCTCTAAACCATCGACCAACGCCTCTTACGCCTCTCAAACCAAAGTCATCAACCTCCACTACAATAAGACACACAGACCCGTTAGCAGGTTCATACGCCTTGCTATTACGGCACTTGTTGCAGTCCTCTCGCATCAATCTTCTGCCTCTTAGACCATATCAATCTCTCAGACCAAAACCGCCCTGGTTCGACGACACTCAGATTTGTGCGTATCATCGCACGCTTGGACATGACACTAAGCATTGTTGTTCCCTCAAGGTTGTCATTCGCCAATGTCTGGGGAATGACACCCTTCTTCTCGACCACATCGTCAACAAACCTTCACCACTGTCCCACTCATCAACTCTCGAATCAAGACCATCTTGGTTCGACAACTCTAAATTTTGTCATTATCACCACACTCTGGGACATGACACTGAGCATTGTTGCGCTCTTAAGGCTGTCATTCATCACCAATGAAGAAAGGATTCCCTTCTCATCAAGGATCCTCTTGACCACCCCTTCGACAAATCGTCAACACCAACCCATGCTTCTCAAACCTCATCACTTAAATCGGGATCTCCACACCTGATTATGGTCCCTTTGCCACCTTTAACCCCCTTATTCGACATCAACACTGTCAATCTGACCACTACGCCTCAACCGACCTTGACCAATCTTTCAAACATTCTCCCTAACCACTGGGGGAATTTAACTTTCATTCAAACCCTGACCAACCTTTCAACCCAGTCTCGACCACATATCAATCACTCTTTTAATCCTAAACCGTCAACCCGACCTCAACCAAACATTCAACCCGACCTCAACCAGACCGTCGACCCGACCTCAACCAAACATTCAGTCTATCTTTGACCAAATGTTCAAACCAACCTCAATCAAACCTTGATCAAATATCAACCAAATTCCTCAGCATCGACCCCAAACTTTGACCAAACATTGACCAACTCCTTCAACATCAATCAACATGTGACCAATTTGGAACGAAGCAAATGGGGCAAGTTTGCTCCTAATTGACTCGGACCTTGCATCATAAAACCATCATGGGTCAGGATTTGTCAGAACCTGAGCCTCTTTATGTCTTGCATCTTTGTCTAGTCCATTGTTAGTCAAGTAATTATTCACTTGACGTCTAACTTAAGCTCGATCCCTTGAGCAATCCCTGTCATTGTCATTCCTATCTCCTTCAACCCTCAATCCTAACCTTTTTGGCAAGCATGAATGCTTTGTCCTAATAAAAGGGAAACCCTATAAACCTCTATAGTCAAGTCCATGACCAAAAGTCTAGTCAGCAAATCAATCAAATATATATAAAAATGGGATGCATATTCCAAGGTCATAAAACTATAAATCTAGACTGCTCCCTCGAAGGACAGCTGCATCGTCATTGCTATATTTACTAGACTGCTCCTTCGAAGGACAGCTAGGCCAAAGTCATATCAAAAACATAAAAATCAGAATATAGACCACTCCCTCGAAGGATGGCTATGCATAATTTTTGCTACATACGCAGCACTATCTCCGAAGCTTCCCGCATCGACCAGCTTCACGACATGACCACAAAGCAAGACAATATCCCATCGCAGGCTTCTCGCATCGATCAGTTTGCCTTCAAAAAAAAAAATCACTGACAAAACTTTAGAGTCATGGACTTGTCTATAGTCGTTCCCGGGGTCACCTATAAAATGGGCAAAGTTGTTCCTGCCAAAAAGGGTTCCCCCTTCTATCTCATTATCAATCCTATCACCCTTACATACTCAAGGGATTTCGAGCTCACTTAATATCAAGTGATTCGATTACCGCTCTAACACAACCTCTAGTCAACGACGCAATGCATGAACGGGTCTTTTGTTTCTAGACAACCCTTATCCATGATGTCATTCTGGTCCTTGTCAATGAAATAGCAATATGCCTTTCACTTCGTCTACACTTTGGTCACATTCACCTTCATCGCTTGTCAAACCTAATCAACTCAACTCCATCTTCAGACCAGCATCATGACATCCATCATCGTCTTAGTCCTTTTTACATAGTTTCTATGGACACCAATACACATGAAAACTATCGACCAGACACAATTTATGTTAAGCATAAACGAATACTTGCTGAAGCATAAATATACCTTAATTTATTTTTAGCATACATCCATCACGACTATGGACAATTGCTAGGGATGAAAGACCCTCGACCGATGTTACAAAATACACCATTTGTAGCATCCTCTTATTCTCATCATTTCGACACATGACCAAACCAATCATCGACCAATCTTCTCACTTAGTTTGAACTACATTGGTCTAAGGCCCTAAGACCGAGGCTATGTAGGTAGCACTCAAATGATACGATATCTTCTGGGGTTAGCTCGACCACCTTCATTTATTCGTCTCTCTGATGGATAAACCTTCTTTCCTCTTTTCGACACACGACCAAACCAATCATCGACCAATCTTCTCACTTAGTTTGAACTACATTGGTCTGAGGCCCTAAGACCGGGGCTATGTAGGCAGCACTCAGATGATACGATATCTCCTGGGGTTAGCTCGACCACCTTCGTTTGTTCATCTCTCTGATGGATAAACCTTCTTTCCTCCTTTTGACACATGACCAAACTAATCATCGACCAATCTTCTCACTTAGTCTGAACTACATTGCCCTGAGGCCCTTCACACAGGGGCTATGTAGGCAGCACTCAGATCACATTACGTCTTCTGAGGTTAGCTCGGCCACATCCTTTCATTCATCCATCCACCTTGACCAATGACCATTGGAGATCATGCCTTTCTCCTCCGACTATGACCACTTCCAAGACAATGTTGCCTTGGTTGTTTTTGCATGTATGCTACCCCACGACTGGTTAGCAAATTATTCGCAGACTATTTTTTGACCCTCACAAGTATAAGATCACAAGCCGGTTGATCCGCATTACTTGTGACTTTTTCGTGTTTCTAGGAGCACTTCTTGAGCTCGAGATACCTGGAACACGATGACCATTTGGAGCTTCAGCTTATATTGAATAACCCAATCAGTAGATGACTAAATGCTGGGGCCCAATTATTTTACTTTTGGCACTCCTTGACCCTCGACCTGTGACAATTTGACCTGACCATCCTCGTGAAGTGGTGTACACGCAATCACAACTTGTGCAGCGTTTTCACTCCATCTTCACCATCTTCATCCACTTTTTGTCAAATCAGCACCCAATTTCAGGTTCCCTTCCCTCAACTCCTACTTTGAGGGGGAATACCTCATCCATAATCAGGGCAACCCAATCCTCTTATTTTTGTCTTCCAGTTCACTTGAACAACCAACAAGACGAAATCAACCTTATCCCTCACCTGGGGCAACCGACTCCTATTTTTGTCTTGCAGATTGTTTAGAGCAACTAACAAGACAAAAAAGGGCAAATGCAGACACCAAAATCGTGTCTACCCCTTGGTCCTTTCTCCCCCCTTGGTCCCCTTCGTCCACTTAACCACTCCTAACCCATGTTTTATTAATTTGAAATAAATATCCAATTTTAAATTAATAAAATCCCTTTTCCCTCTCTCCCATGACACCTCGCCTAGGACACCTCACCTTGGACCATTTCCCACCTTATGACTCACCCAAGACCTATTCTTACTCCTCTCCAACCGCCTAACCAACTCTCGTGCGTATTTATCTTAACCTTCTACAATTCTTCCACTGACTATGCACTTGGCAGATGGAGAACGGGGTTGTTGGCCCTTTTAACCATTTTCCACCAGCCGACGTTGGTCAACTATCGGCCGACACTGGCAGGATCACCAACATCAGTTTACTTAAACCGTCTTCTGACCCTATCCACGGCTAATCACAAAAAAATCACAATTTCTAATCAAAATCAGGAATCAAAGTCTAGATCTCGAGAGCTAATCACGAATCCTTCAATATCCAGTCTGCGACCATCTGCCATTCTGCCATTCTCTCAGCCAAGCCTCTCACTCTCTCCCTCAGGTGCAGCAACGGCTTCAGGATTCTCTACACAAGCTACATCAATAACAGGTATGGGAATCATCAGTAGCATACCTTCAACAAGGCACATGTAAGTATATTTTTTGTGTTTTTATTCTCTTTTCAGTTATTGCTTTTAAACAATATCTCCCCAGACCAGACTATTAACTAAGCCAGACTCAAATCTTGACTTTTCCACCTCCCTGTTGCCTCCGTCCTCTATCAGACCATACACTCTACCCATTCAACCAGACTCTCAGACCCAGACCCCAGACCATTCAACCAAGCCCAAAACTTTGTATCAAGACCACTCAAACAAAACCCCGACCCTTCCTTGGCCTTGTCCACAGACCAAAACCTTGACCAGAACCTGTCCACGGACCATAGACCTACCCAGACCCTGTCCAAGCTTAATGCCTCGACCGACGCCGGCTACTACCCCGACCGACGTCGGCATACATTGACAAACCGACGCAAGTATGACCACCGATGCCGGCGACTGTGATCAGTCCGACAACATCTTTCAGGTAAGTTTCTGCTTCCATTTCATTTCAATATTTTATCACTTTAGTCTTTTATATTCTACTATTTATCAGACATACTTCTTTTTTTGATTAGTGGGTTGATATCCCTTAAGGAAGTCTTCATACTTCTGGGATCAAGCTTTCGCTTGGCAACCCACCATCTATCCATCTAACGCCTTCTTTTGTCCAAGTCTCTTTTCTTTGTAGGTGTCATTCCTCCACAGCCAAAGAGGAGTTCTCACAGCGTCTGGATTACGGTGCGCAGACTATATCTAGGTACATACAAGCCTTGACCATTTCCTTAAGTTTCTTAATTCTCTCTTGAATGTAGAAAGTGAAATTTGAATAGAACCACAACCAACCAAGGAAGGTGCTGAAAAAATCTTAGCCAAGCCTTTATGCTGGAAAAGCATTCCATTTGCTTCAATCTGGTACCACGATGTCTGCAGCAAAGCTAAAAGAAGCAATTTGGCTGGAAGTTAGCGGAAGCATGAAATATAGGGAGTGGAGTAGATGCTGATCAAAGTGGCCATAATGTTTTAGGTTCATAGACACATGACAAAGGAAGAAAACTGGAGCAAAAATTTGCAAGGTACATTTCAAATGCAATTTTTTTTGAAACTCTGAAGCCATATTCCCTGTTTACTTGTAAGTTTCTTGCAAAAACATAAAGTAAGAAAACATACACAAAAATGTTTGTACCCAAGTTGCTTTTGTCAGATGCCTAGCTCTTCAAAGGGCCAAATTTTGCCACCTGAAAGATGAAGATGTGAACGATTCTTAAATTTGAAGAATTATGGGGGCATTGTCATTGGAATAGTGACCCATCCTATTGGACTAGACAAGTAAAAGAAATTCGACAAGTCAGATGCAAAAGCACTCATGTTGATAACTCTCAGTATTATTGATGAAGTACAACTACATGTTCACGATGCACAAACGTCAAAGGAGGCATGGGACATTTTTCCACAATTTATGAGGCAAAGACCTAAACCAAAATTCTGTGTTTGCAATTGCTTCTTCATACAATCAATATGAAATCAGGGGAAAAGGTTGAAGAGTTCTTACGCCAGGTTGTAGAACTACAAGAAAAAATTGTTGCACTTGGAGAAAAGATCGAGGACAAGATGTTGGTTCCAATCACATTGAGAGATCTATCATCTCAGTTGCATGCATTCGTTACAACACTCAACATTACAAAGCAAGTAGTGTCATTTAAAGAACTGGTCAATTTGCTTCAATAGGAGGAAGGAATACAGTCTGTGCACGATGAATTTGAGGACAAAGCCTTGATCTCTAAGAAATGAGGTCCAAAATTCAAGTAGCCACAACAACATCAAAAACAAAAAAAGACTGAGATGCCGAAGTGGTGGTGTTACATTTTCAAAACCCACATGCACGATATTGATAATTGTTGGTATAATGCCTTGCTTAAGGCCAATCCAGTCAAGAGGGCTCTTCCAGTAAAGAAGATTCAAGGAAATCTAAGAGATGTCTTGGACATTGGAAGCATAAGGGCATGTAACATCACAAAAGCAACAGGAGAATGCATCCAGCGATGAAGCAGTAGAAGAAACCATTATATGGAACCCATGTTGATCTTATACTAATCTCTTAAACCTTGACAAAAGCAAGCAAAGTTTGGTTAATAGACTCTGGTGCCAGTAAGAACATGACTGGATGTAAGGAACTCTTTGATTCACTAATGACTCACCCAACTAGAGATCAAGTTATAATTGCTGATGGTAAATAGTATATTGTATAAGGAATTGGACATGTCACCATTCCTCTCGGGATACGACACTGTGTTCTCATAAAGGTACTCTATGTCCCTGGTTTGACAACAAATCTCTTATCTTTCAATCAATTATTGAATCATAAGATAAAAGTAGAGTTTCTAGTCTAAGAAGGCATCAAATCATGTCTCATTTCTTGAGACGGTCAAGTTCTTGTTAAATTCTTCTTGAAGGATTGTTTATTTGCCATAGATGTAGTTTCAAGCAATGAAATTTCACTTGTTACCTCTATAGTAGAATCCATTATAGTTTGGCCCTACCGTTATGGGCATCTATCCACTAGTTCCCTCTTCTAGCTTAGTTCCAAGGCAATCATACGTGGAATTCCTTATCTTTCCCATTCTTTGCCAATATGTTTTGTTTGTCTTGCGGGCAAACAACATCGAGTTCCTTTTGAACTGAGTTCCTCACATGCCAAGGAACGACTTGCTATGGTACATATTAATCTATATGGACCCATGCTAGCATCTCATTAAGGTTTTAGGTACTTTAAGTTTTTTGTTGATTATTTTTTTGCAAGATTTTGGTGTTTTTTCTCAAAAAGAAGAGTGAAGCTCTTACATATTTCAATAACTTCTATCAGCATGTCGTTACATAGTGTGGGAAGAAACTTCAAATCCTCTTCTTAGATCGAGGGGGGAATTCACATCAAAAGAGTTCTCAGCATTTCTAGAGTAGTATGGCATCAAGTGGCCCCTAACAACTCCCTACGTGCCTCAACAAAATAGAATAGTAGAATGATGCAATCACTAAGTCATGGAAATGGCTCATTGCATGCTATCAACTACAAAGTTGATGTCACAATTTTAAGCAGAAGCAGTACAAATAGATATCTTCTCAATAGAGCACCAACAAAGATCTTGCTAGACAAGACACTAAAAGGGGTATGGAGTGGTCATAAACCATCTATTTCTTATCTTCATGTAGTTGGTTGTACTTCTTATATGCATTTTCTAGCTAAGAAGAGGAATAAAATTAAACCAAAGACCCTCCAATGTATTTTATTGTGGTATAGGGCTACCTCTAAAGCATACCATGTCATGGATCCTGAGATGAAGAATATTTAAGAACGTCATGATGTGGTCTATGATGAATCATCATTTGACTCATTGGCATAGAAGAAGACAGACTAGACAACTTCTCACAAATTATTCCCATAGTTAGATGATGAGCATGAAGAAGTTGAGCTGAAATAAGGAGAATTGTTCATTGATCACGGTAATCTAGAGGGAATTTCTTCATCAAATCAATAGCCACAATGATGTCCTAAATGGATAGATTCCACAATCAAGGACTCACACCTAAGCTCTCCTCTAGACACATCATTAGGGGTTTGAACAAAAGACATGTGAGATATGAAGTCAATCTTGCACTCATGAGTTTAGTGGTTTACAACATCGAACCAGAGATAGTCTAAGAGGCCTTAAGTCAACCCCAGTGGAAGAAAGCTATAGATGCAAAATATGATGCCCTCATCTAGAATGGGACATGGGAACTTGTTGATCTGCCTATAGGGAAGAAATGTATTAGTTACAAATGGATCTTCTAAATAAATTACAAGGTAGATGGATCCATCAATAAACATAAAGCATGATTTATTGTAAAGGGTTATGCTCAGCAAGAGGGTATTGATTATGAGGAGACCTTTGCACCCACTACCAATATACATACCATCAGAATTATTTGTGCATTGGAAGCACAATATGGATGGAAACTTCAATAGATAGATGTCAAGAGTGCTTTCCTGAATGGTGCTTTGAAATAAAAAGTATACATGACCCAACTAGAAGGTTTCATCGATGATAAACATCCACATAAGGTATGTTGTCTAGTTTAGTCTCTTTATAGACTTAAACAAGCACCTCGAGCGTGGTATATAAAAATAGATGATCACCTATTGCATCATGGTTTCATTCATAGCCCCTGTGATTCTCATTTTTATATCAAAAATATTGGTATAGATATTGTCATTCTTCTCTTGTATGTGGATGATCTTGTTATCACTGGTAGTTTAGGGTACCTTTTTGATGCAGTAAATACTAACCTAAATAAATCCTTCAATATGAGTGATTTGGAGGTACTACATTACTATCTTGGCTTGGAGATATGGTAAAAATAGAATCACATCTTTATCTCCCAGATGAAATATGCCAAGACACTCCTAGAAAAGTATAGAATGTCAAACTATAAACCTCTTTCAACATCGATGGAAAAAAGTTTACAATTCTCTCATTTCCAGGATTCCCCTCAAGTGGATGCAATTATCTACAAATAGGTCATTGGGAGTCTCACCTACTTGACCTACACTAGGGCAGATATATGTTTTGTTGCGAGCTATCTTTCTAGAATTATGCAAAAATCAAAAGAAATGTTACTAGATTGCGGAAAAACATTTTTTGAGATGTGTCTGAGGTACAGTTTAGTATGGTTTGGAATAAAATAATAATAGTTAGTTCCTCTTACAGGGGTACATAGACTTAGACTATGATGGATCTATTGATGATAGAAACTCTACTTTAGGATACATTTTTCATCTCAGATCTAGACCCATTTTGTGCATTAGTAAAAAGTAGTTTGTAGTTGCTCTCTCATCCATGGATGCATAGTATCACATTGCATGACGAACTATGTGTGAATCAATATAGATACATCATATTTTGTCTAATATGGATATTCTTGAAGATTAGCCACCTATTCTATTCTGTGACAATCAAGGTGTTTTGAAGCTTGTGAAGAATCCAATTTTTAATGAATGAAAAAAACACATTGAGGTTCAATGTTATTAAATCAGAGAATAAGTTTTAAGTCACTATATTTAGCTCCATTACTACCTGATGGATTCACACATAGTAGATATACTCACCAAGTCTCTATGCAAAGTGAAAATTGATCTATTCTGGGAGTACATTTGTAAAAAAATTTAATAAAGGGGGGAATTTTAGTGTAATTAATTAGTTATTACATTATTTTTCCTTAGCAGGAGGTTACATTGTTGTTCAATTGTGTACCTATGCATAGGTGTCATTTAGTTATATATTTGTAACCATATTCTCATTGTATATATTTCCCATTCTACAAGGAATTCAATATCAAAGTTTAATGCTAGTAGATTTTAATGCATGGATTTTTCTTTTTTATCTTAATAGTTTAGATTTAAAATTTATTTATTTTTTAAATTAAAAGGTGTTAGATTGGACAGGCCAACCTGATCATACCACTTCAAATACATTTGTAATAAGTATGCATGTAAATTTTTTTTCTTTACAAATATGTTTTTGGTGTTGTGGTTGGTGTTTATGCAATTAAAGAGAGATACCTTGTCTCCCCTTCTATCTTGATTGGACATGGTTTTAAACTGTTCTACTTTTTCTAAAGACATGTATATTTACACTGTACATCTTGTTTTCATAACAACTTTATATCAAATAAACAATGGGTATTTAAAATTCTTAATTTCCTAAAATTTATTGTAAGAAAACAAAGAATCTACTCAAATAATTAATCAAAAAAATTATTATTTTTATTTGTGTTTACACTAAGAAATTAATAATCTAAACTCACAATTAACTCAGCTTGTCTAAAATGTAACACTTATGTAAAAATTAAAATTGTATGTGGGAAGCGTCTTTAAATCATGACATTAGGGTGACTATAAAACATGTGACTTTAACAAACAATGTAAGGTTAAATGTATAGATGATGTAAGGGATATTTTAGAGATGAAATTAGGATGTATTTATTACATGATGTTAGGGTAAAATTATAGGGAAATTTTGATTAAATTTATACGTGAAGTTAAGTTGGGTTTAGAGGTGAGGCTAGGGTGAATTTTTATCCAAATTTATAAAGAAATTAGATGTAACATTAGGGTGTCTTTATTATTTGATGTTTGGATACATTTAGATGTAAAATTAGAGTGTTTTTAGTAGGTGACATTTGGATGTCTTTAAAGGAAAATTTTGAGTGACTTTATCTTTGAATTAACATCCATATTTTCCATCCTAAACTTTAATTTAGTCTCTAAATAAATTAATGGCTTCATTGGTTGGATGGGGGACCAAATCTTGAAAAATCAAAGCCCCTAAATCTAGCTGAAAAAAACCTAATTCAATTTTGGGGTTAAATTTCAATAATTGAGTGCCTCATTTGAGAACTCACTTGATCAAATGAATGGGGAATGCAATTATGGAAGATTAGGCCTCTTATTCTAATTGCAGCAACCTCATTTTCTATGATGATTTATTTCAACTAATTGAGTCACCCACTCACAAGAATCACTTGATTGTTTGTATGGGGAGTAAATTAGGATAAATTGAGCCCTCTACACTAAATTATGAAAATTTAATGTTATTTGTTTCTTGATATTCCATATTTGAATCCTTTATTCAACTAATCACTCAATTGGTTAAATTGGGGGTGTATTTAGGAAAACTTATGCCATTTAAACATTATTATAATGCCTAAGTTTATTTTCAGGCTTGATTCTATGTGATTTAATCCCCCATTCAACTAAGCACATGATTACTTATGTGGGTGATTAAATTAGGCAAAATAAATCAATTTAAACCAAATTCTAAAACCCTAAAGTAATTTTGGAATTTATTTCCCTTGAGTTAGTAGCCCATTAAGTGAATCACTTTATTTTTATAATAATAGAAGTAATTAGAAAAAAATTGAGCCCCTTAAAACTAATTATAATAAAAAGAAATCATTTGTCACTTGATTTAACCTAATTGAGTCAAACATTCAATCAAACACCACTCAATGTTTTGGATGAGGGATAAAATTAGGGAAACATGAGCCCCATAAAACTAATTGGAACAACTAGATTTGATTTTTAGAGTAATTTCACCTAATTTAGTTTTTTTTATTAAAATTGTCTTTTATGTGGGGGCACAAATAAAGGAAAATGAAGGCTCTTAAGAAATAATGAAATTGCCTATTTCAATTTAAGGATAAATTTTCATTAATTGAATCCCCCATTCAACTAATCACTAGATTGTAGGCTACATCTAGAGTAAATTAGGGTGAATTAAATCGCTCCAACCCAATACTAAAAACCAAATGTAAGTTACAAATAGGGTTTTACTAGATAAGTGTTTTATTAAACCTATCAGTAGATTTGTTGGCTGTGGATGTAATTCAATCAAATTGAGGCCTTTAAAGCTAATTTGATTAGGGGATTTATTTTCCCTATTTCAATCTCACATTCAACCAAGCACATGACTAGTTGCATGGGATACTAAATTAGCGAAACTAGATCCCCTTAAACCTAATTACAATAACTTTATGTGATTTTGTGCTTTGTTTTACCTAATTGTGTTCCTCATTTAACAATCACTCATAGGGAATGAGTTATGGAAAATCAATGAACTAAAATGTAACTCTGAGAACCTAAACAAATTTATGGCTTGATTTTTGTATCTGAGTGTTGAATTGAAGTTGTAACTTGAGTAGGTGTATAGGGGATAAAAATAGTGTAAATTGAGCCATTTATCCCTAATTTTGTGAACATAATATGACTTGGAGTTTGATTTGATGTCATTGAGTATGCTACTAAACAAATCACTCAAATGATTGTGTGGGTACTAAATTAGGTTAAATATATCCCCTTACAATTAATTGTAGCCACCTAGTTTTATTTAGGGCATGATTTTCCCAAATTGAATACCAAAATCAATAAAGTTACTCATTTATATTCATAGTTGATACAATTAGGGATAATTGAGTCCCTTAAACATAATTGAAACAATATAATATTTTTTGGGTCTTAGTTTTCTACATTTGAACCTCCTCCATTCATCCAATTACTAAATTGGTTGTATGGCGGGGACTCAAATAGTGAAAATAAATCATATTAAAGCTAATTGTAGAAAACTAATGTGATTTGTGTTCAAATTTCCATAACTAGGTTCCTTATTAAATAAATTAATAAAGTAGTTATATCAATTTATTCCTCTCTTGCATTAGTGAAAGCTCATTATCACCTACACCATATATGACATAGAGGACACCTATCAATCAAAGTTGGAAGTTAGAGAATATTAATAAACCTATACATGTGTTACACCATGAATATCACCAACTAAAAAACTAATAATTTCTATGCATGTATAAATATTTATGTACTTATTTAATATTATTAAAAAAATTAAGGTATTTGTAAATACTAAAATATTATATTAAAGACCTAGAATGCTTGATTTTGGCCTAAATTCAACCCACAACACTTGTGTGACCAACTCTAACATTTGAGAAAAACATGTATACCCAAAAAGTTGACGAAAGGAGAAAAGTTCAAAGGACTTACTAGACATGATTTTTTTAAAGTAGGTAGTGGGATCTCTTTATTTAATTTTCATAGTGTTGCTAGTCAATACATTCATTTTTCTAATGTTTCTTGTGTATTTCATATGCTATGATATTTAACAATTGGGTGACATTAGTGTGACTCTAAAACATGTTAGTTTAACAAGTGATGTAATTTAGTTATACATATTTGCAAAACAATATGTGGATGTGGTAACTAATATTAAGATAAATAATTTAAGTATTGGATAATGGAGGGCATTAGGAACATTAGGCTTTTGAAATTGAATTTTTCCCATGTAGTGGTAAAGGGTCATGTGGTGGATGTTAGGGTGGAGAATACAAAGATGAAGGCTACAAAAAATATATATTATCCTCAAAGGGATGATGTAATGGTAGACGTAAGTTGAAACCCTAATAGACTCAACTAGGAAGGTGCAACGGTAATGATAGAGTCATTGATGCATATGTATGTGGTTACAACATTGGTAGATAAAACTGATAAAGGTGACATATCATGGTTATTTAGAATAAAGGATGGAGTGATGGTTAAATCATACGAAATATTGATTCGATGATAGGAAAAATAGAGTCATGGCATGTAAAACTCATTAATTTTATTCAATCAATAACTTAGATGAATAGGAAAAAAGTTATTATGGTGAGTCCTTTGGGTGTATAAAATATCATCACTTCAGTCTTTTATGGGGACAAGGAACTCCAAGAGGTGCTTAATAATGAGGAATGGATCACTAACTGATTCTAGACAAGCCTTCCTGATCTCTACAAGTGGATCGTTGATGTGATGGGACCATTAATAAAAGTTGGCATAGATATTTATCCCTATGATAGGAGTTTTTATCTTGGCCAATTGTAGAGTCGAATAGATTAAACACACAAGAATAATATTATGTTTTCATGTTTTTATTCGATGCATTATAATTGGCTATTATATAGCCGTGGAGGTAGCACAATAACCTCTTAGAAAATAGAAACTAATAACTCAAAATAGTCACGGTTTATAACAAATCTTACAGGAATATATTTCACACAAAAAGAGTTAAATACACTAATTAATATTGTTACTAATATAAAATCCTAACATCCACTACCTTAACATTATTAATTCCTAGCACCCCCTTAATTCAAACATGGTAAAATTCTTTTACACTCTCCGTGTAACTTACTCACTTTTTGAGGTGGCATGCCATGTTTATGGCTTCATAGTCTTTGTGGCAAATTGATTTTTCCTTGTAGGATTACCAAAAACATGGAAGTGACAAGGGTACATCTCTCTACTTAATACCTTTAGTTGTTTCTTGGATTATCAAAAACCAATATGGTTTTTTGCTATAGCTTGACCATGTACGTAGGGGTAGCAAGAGGTCTCGACCACTATGGTGGTTTATCAAATTTATAGAAACCCTTTTCCAAGAACCAAGCACTAATTCTCCCGATAATGTTCTTAATTAGGAGGTACCAAACTGTAAAATAATGCTGAGTATTTTTATTGAAAACCAAAAAATGTGGACTAAGTCCTCATCGCCTCATGTACCCTCTATATGCGATCATTGCCACTCAATCTAACAGATCACAAATATTCACCATTGCTCTAGTGATCATCTTCAGCATAGATGATTTGGCAAAGAACACACCACACTAAAAAGAGAGAAAAAGACACCACACCACACAAATTGTCACCCTAGCAATAATGTGACTCGATCATAGGAAACTCATGAGAAAATGCCAAATGTCCTCCAACCTATGTGTATCTTTCAGACTCTGGTCAAAAAATCTATTAACTCAACCAATATCATGATGAAAATCAATAGATGTCATGTACAAATGATATTATGTCCTTCAACAATTTTGATTTTTGACATTTTTAAAAATGACTTATAAAATGTGACTCTTGAAAAAACGACCCGATTATTGAAAATTTTTCAACTAAAGACTAACATATTGACATAAGAACATAGATAACAACTCTATAATAACTTAACATTATACGTGATAACCTAAGACAAAAAAAGATACATAAAACCTAAAAATATTTTAACATGACTTCAAATACAAATTGCACTAATGACCATGATTTAAATAAACCCACTATGAGTTTATGGACATATACTATTGACTTTTTAAAATAAAAACAACTTAAATAAAGTTTGACTTTTATAAAACCTAACCACAAAACAAATGTGGTATTTAAAGAAAACTATTGAACATATATACCCGTCCACATATTTCTGCAGTCTCTATAATGGCAGCCAACAGGAGATGGATCCATATGACTCTATGGGTGTAACGTCACATAAATCTACAGATCCCAAATTGTTTGGTCTACGAACTTCAAATAACGCTGACAAATAGGAGCGCCGAGTCACAGGCGAACCATAATTGCGTGATCCGTTAAAAATGTCAGATGACGATGTCCTCACACGAATTAGATGCATGGATCTGCTCGACCATTGAACAGAAATTAAATGTGCATAAACTCGTCAACGAGATCATCCAAACAAGATTGATCGGTCCGTATAGTTGAGGCAAGCCATGAGGAATCTGAGTAGAATGATGAACACGCAGCAAGTTCAGTGTACATGTGTCAAACATGTAGCCAATGCAAATTGACGTGTCTCCAAATAGATCTATGCATAGGAATACGAATCTCCACGTAGCATAAGAGAAAACTCAATCCATCAAATGGCACAAATCTTCTTTGGGTCTTTGTATATGGCCACCGAAAGAATAATCATGGCAATGGGATTGGCGCGTCCCTGGTCTGCGTGCAGAATTTTTTAAATCTGAACTATAGACGTGGGCCGAGCTAGACAGACGCAACAACAAATACTCCTTGAAGGTGATGAGAGCATCGGCAGGTTGATGACATCTGATCACCAATTTTGTAAATTATGTCCACGCGTCTTTGGCCGATCAGAATTACATATTAGACAAGCCTCAAAAAATTTGTACGAGGAGCAAAACTGTACGCACGTCTAGTGGAACCTTCTAAATAAATTTCACATAACTAATGTGAAATATTCATCCACACGGGCAACAATGAGGCTACCCTATTTAATATTCATCTCATTCCTAGAATACTGCAGCTGCTCTGATACCACACTGTTGGTAAATTGGAGAGCCGAATAGATTAATCACATAGGAATAATATTATGTTTTCATATTTTTATTCGATGCATTACAATTGGTTATTTTATAGTCATTGAGATAGCACAATAACCTTCTAGAAAATAGAAACAAGTAATTTGGAATAGTCACGGGTAAGGACAAATTTTATGAGAATATATTTCTCACAAACAAATTAAAATACACTAATTAATAATATTACTAATATAAAATGTTAATATTTTTGTTGTGGTTTTTGATTTTTATTTAGACCAAAGAAAAGGCTCTCCAAAATAAGATCTAGATTTCGGATCATAATTTTTAGTTTTCAAATTCATGGTTCTTGTCTTTCAACATTCATACAAAATCCCTTAGCAACATTTCCATTTGGATTCGATTATCATAACTTCCTCTCTAGTTTTACTCCAAACCTTGAATTTCATCTATTGGTAATTCCGTAGGTGAGGTACTTATGGTGGATTCTGCTACTAAGAAATGTTTTCACACAACTTTCACTTGTATCTTAGTCTATATGGAAATCTCTATTGAGCTTCTAGCGATTGTCAAGTTGAAAGTTAAAGACTGATGTTAGTCGCAAACCCTTGATTATTAAGGTTTAACTTTTTTCGCTGAAGGTGATTTGAGATAGAATCTCCATCGTGAAAGAATGTTCTTCCAGTTTATCATTAAGCTTTTTATCGTAATATGACCACGGAAGAAGTGGCAACTATACTAGTGATTAATCAGTATGATTATGATATTTATGATACTATTTCCTTTCCCTCTCTAATCAATTCGTAGGAATATTGTTTAAGGCTAATAGCACCTCAATGGTTCCTAAATAAGTTGAAGTTACTCTTGGTAGTTTCTAGCTAGGCAAAGAAATAAAAAAATTCATTATTTTCAAAGACTCAGGTGTTTTTGGAGGTAGAGGAGATTGGATGGTAATGAAAAAAAATGAAATTTTTTTAACATCCATAACTATCCAACATGATGCCCCTCTCCTATAGGGAAGATGGTGAGAGGAGGACTTAATGGTTTCCACATTGGTGGTAGTGACTATGTAGGGGTAGGATGGTGCAACACGATTGATCATGTATGGGTTTAGTTTTTGGTGCTTTGACATTTAGGGTATGTCTCCCATGAGATTGGTTTGGTTCCTTAGGTCCTATTAGTTTCCTTTTGGGGTAATTGCCTGTATCGGCTAGTCTTTATTTTTATATTTGGATGGAATTTTTCCACTTCTTGGCATATCATGGTTTTAATATGATATTGTCAAGATTTATTGTAATTCCATACATTTTAATAAAGAGTTAAGAACCCATCAACCCTCAATTATCTATTAAAAAACAAGTCATGTAAGATTGAATTTAGAGGTAACATTAGGGTGATTTTAGAGCCAACATTAGGATGTCTTTATGAGGGGATGTTAGGGTGAATCTATATGCAACTTTAGATTGGGATTATAGGTGATGTATTGGTGTCTTTATAGGTGACACTAAAGGAAATTTATATATAAATTTATGGTGATTATAAAGGTAACATTAGTGTATTGTTAACAAGTCATATTTGGGTGGTTTTAGGGGTAGCATTAGGTTGTCTTTAGTAGGTGGAGCTTTGGTGTCTTTAGAGACAAATTTACATAGTGAATTTGTTTGTAACTTTATATTCATCTTTAGGGGTTAATGTTGTGATTTTATGTGCATTTATTACATTTATAATTTGGTTCATGTATGCATTAACTTAATTTCATTTTAAAATTCAAATTGGGGGAATAATTTGGATAACAAAATCTTGCATAAGACACAGGTTTTAGCATCTTATTCATAATTTATCATATTTTGATTTTTTTAAAATAAGGTATTGTTTCCTTGTCCATAAGGGTTTAAATATAGTCTTTATTTATATCTTGATAATAAAAATTATATGAAGCTATCTATTAACATCGTTCGATTATATGTTAGTTTCCAGTTGTACATCTCTTTTCTCAGCCTTGCAAACTTGAGAAAATGGAAAATAAAGATGAGAAACATACTGATATGTCATTATAGTCAGGGAAGGGTTTGGAATCCAGACTCGATTAAATGAAGATAATGACTAGGATGCACTAATATAGGGTATGGTCAGTTCCCTGCTACTTCTGGCTTTGCCTAAACAAAGGTGAGAGGACCTATGGGGTATCTTGCACTCATCGATTGAAACTGCAATTCAACCTCCATGAGGATTTTTGGCACAAAGAAATTCAAATATGACCATGGCACATCCAAACTTGTTTACTCCACCCGAGAAGGGTTGTCACATGGAATGCACAAATGCATTAGGTCACTGTGAAGCTATTGAAGATAGATGGTTATATGATTATAACATTAAATCTAAACAGTTTTTCAATAAAAAAGGGTTGAATAGAAGACTACAATGCTGAAATTTAAATCACAAATTATAGATATATTTTAAATATATAATATTTATTAATTTGTAGGTAAATAACATTTAACATATGTAAAGTGTGTATTATTTGTAGCATAGGATAGGGTAGGACAAGTTGAATAGTTATAAAAGAGTGGTGTGATGGTAGTTTTCTAATAGCGGGGATTATTTTAACATGCATGACATCACTTATTTGTAAAGATGTGGAAAAACACAAATGCAATCCGAGGGGAACTACCAGGAGTTATTTGCAATGTAAGTCAACCTCCCAGCTCCATCAGACATCACTTTGTGCCTTTTAAATAATTTTTTCAAGGTTCAATTTAAGAAATTGAATTTTTTCATAGTGATTTTATAACTTAACTTTCCTGAGGAACCTGTGGTCTTTTCTGCAACTTTTGTTGAAACTTGCAAATTTTGGATTTTTCAATTTTTACCCAATTTCATTTCCAGCAAAGAAACCTATATATGATTCTTACAGAAACCCAACCTTTCCAAATGTGGCCAGCCAAAACGACCTACAGCCATGGATATTTATCAAATCAAAAATCCTTCAATCAGTGCATAATAAATGCCATTACATTATTGTAGCGTTACATGGAATTATCACTATGTTCAAAAGATCAAGAACAAAGGCCCGTAAACATTCAACCTATCACCAATAGGTGCTTTAACCTATATGCTCCTTCAAATTAATCATAGAAAGAGGTTGTCACATCATTATATGATAGTCTAAGGAAAATATGAGTACCATCTGTGGTTGTTACAGGTTGTGACAACTCCCTTGAATTTGATAATAGTGTAAACTGCAAAACACCTCTAACTTTCTTCTCATAAAGCTTTCCTCTTGGACTTTATATCTATTTCTATTTTTATAACAACTCATCCCCTTCTCATATTTTTCATTCAAGTGACCAGTCATTCAACAACTCAAAAGATGGCTTGCCATAAAGATACTATGAAAAGCATTGAGATGAAAATAGTGATGAACAGTCAGGCTAAATACATGGAAACCATTGTTGTAAACCTTTTTAAATATCAAAATCTGGTAGAGGACTCAAAAATAAATGTCAGGTGCTAGTTATTCCACCTTGGCCATCTAACAAAATTTAGGCTTTAAGAGCTCATTTTGAGGAGTTTCATTACTTCAGCCCTATTACTTCAACTAAACCTGAACATATCAAATTTTTTTGTACATCATTTCATAAGCTAAGTATTATATCTTCTTCACAATTACATAATCAAAATATTATTCTACATTGTCATGTTAAACTTCCTTTGCTAAATAAAGAAACTTTGTATCCAAGGTCTGAAAAAATATGCAGATAGTACACATCTCTTCATGCCAAGCAGCTGGGTCTTTGACTTTCTTCCATATGTATCAGCCTTTTCAATTTTTATCGTTCCTTATTTTAACCTCCTATCTTGGCAGAATCCGAAGGTGGGGGTACATATATCCTGCCTCCCACCATTTGCCTCTCTCTCATAGACTCTCGTACTACCATGTGAATGTATTTCAAATCTTGGCATTTGATTACTTGGATTTTGGTAAAGATCCACTTAGTCAATGTGCAATCAAATGACAAATGCTCTGCCATGCATTATCATACTCCTTGCCTTGCACTTTGCATTTTGTTCTTCCCCTCTACCCTTGGGATATGGAGGTGCATTAGTACATTATATGTTTCACCTTGCATTGGTGAAAAGTGCATGGAGGACTCTGCATTCCACCATGCACCTATATCTTTCACATATCTGGCAGAGTTTTGGACCATGCTTGCACTTTTCACAATGTGTAGTCAACTCATTGACTTCTATGATACCCTTCCCACATGTTTTCTTTGAAAACTAAGAGATTTGACCATGTTTAATTTTCTTTCCTATTTGCATGTGGTTGTATAGGTGATATTGCATAATTCCATGTCAAAAATACATAGTTGCACGCTTCTGCAAACCCTGTTGCATTCCAATGTTTCCCTCTATGTAAGCATGGCTAGCTATATGTTGTTGCATACATTTTGGGTCACCAACACCCCACATAACAATCACTCATGGGGAATGAGTTATGGAAAATAAATGAGATAAAATCTAACTCTAATAACTTAAATAGATTTGGGTTTTGATTTTTGTATTTGAGTGTTGGATTGAATTTGTAACTTGAGTAGGTGCATAGGGGATAAATATAGTGTAAATTGATCCAATTAATTTTAATTTTAAAAATATAATGTGATTTACAGTTTTATTTGAACTCATTAAGTATGCTACTAAATAAATCACTCGAATGATTGTGTGGGCACTAGATTAGGGTAAATATATCCCCTTACATCTAATTAGAATAACCTAGTTTTATTTGAGGCATGATTTTCTTAAATTGAATACCACACTAAATAAATTCACTCATTTTTTTCATAGTGGATGAAATTAGGAATAATCAAGTGACTGAAACATAATTTAAATAACATAATATTTTTTGGGTCTAAATTTTCCATATTTGAACCCCTACATTCATCCATTTACTAAATTGGCTACATGGAGGAACTCAAATAGTGAAAATAAAGCATAATAAAGGTAATTGTATAAAACTAATGTGTTTTTGCATTCAATTTTCCTTAACTAGGTACTTTATTAAATAATTCATTGAGGATTTATATCAATTTATTCATATTTTACATTAGTGAAACTTCAATGTCACCAAGAATGTATATGAGATACATGCTACCTATCAATCGAAGTTGAAAGTTAGAGAATATTAATAAACCTATACATGTGTTATACCATGAATATCACAAAATAAAAAATAAAAAATATAATTTGGGATGCTTTATTTTGGTCTCATTTCAGCCCACATCACTTGTCTGACCAAATATAACTTTTCAGAAAAAATTGTATACCCAAAAAGATCACAAAAGGAGAGAAGTTCAAAAAAGTTATTAGACATGATTTTTTTTTGAAGTAGATAGTGGGATATGTTTATTTATTTTCTATAATGTTGCTAGTCCTTCCATTAATTATTTCAATGTTTTTTTTGTATTGGATATCCTATGATATTTAACATTTGGGTGACATTATTTTGACTTTAGAACATGTTACTTTAATAAGTGATGTAATGTAGTGATACATATTATAAAAAAATATTTTGATGTAGTTACTAATAATAAGGTGAAAATTTTAGGTATTGGTCAATGGAGAGCATTGTGAATGTTAGGGTTTTGAAACTAAGTTTTTACTAGGTAGTGTTAAAGGGTCATGTGGTGGATGTTGGGGTGGACAAAGAAACGTTGAAGGCTATAAAAAATATCTATGGTATATAGAGGGATGAGGTTGCATTCCAATGTTTCCCTCTATGTTAGCATGGCTAGCTATATGTTGTTGCATACATTTTGGGGCACCAACACCCCACATAACAATCACTCATGGGGAATGAGTTATGGAAAATAAATGAGATAAAATATAACTCTGAGAACTTAAATAGATTTGGGTTTTTATTTTTTTATTTGTGTGTTGGATTGAATTTGTAACTTGAGTAGGTGCATAGGGGATAAAAATTGTGTTAATTGATCCATTTAATTTTAATTTTGAAAATATAATGTGATTTGTAGTTTGATTTGACCTCATTAAGTATGCTACTAAATAAATCACCTGAATGATTGTGTGGGTACTATATTAGGGTAAATATATTCCCTTACATCTAATTGAAACAACCTAGTTTTATTTGAGGAATGATTTTCTTAAATTGAATACCACACTGAATAAATTCAATCATTTTTTTCATAGAGGATGAAATTAGGGATAATTGAGTGACTTAAACATAATTTAAATAACATAATTTTTTTTGGGTCTAAATTCCATATTTGAACCCCTCCATTCATCCATTTACTAAATTGGTTAAATGGGGGGACTCAAATAGTGAAAATAAAGCATAATAAAGGTAATTGTATAAAACGAATGTGTTTTTCCATTCAATTTTCCTTAACTAGGTACTTTATTAAATAATTCATTAAGCATTTATATCAATTTATTCATATTTTACATTAGTGAAACTTCATTGTCACCAAGAATGTATATGAGATACACGCTACCGATCAATTGAAGTTGCACGTTAGAGAATATTAATAAACCTATACATATGTTATACCATGAATATCACAAACTAAAAAATAAAAAATATAATTTGGGATGCTTTATTTTGGTCTCATTTCAGCCCACATCACTTGTGTGACCAAATATAACTTTTTAGAAAAAATTGTATACCCAAAAAGTTCACAAAAGGAGAGAAGTTCAAAAAAGATACTAGACATTATTTTTTTTTGTAGGTAGTGGGATATGTTTATTTATTTTCTATAATGTTGCTATTCCTTCCATTATTTTTTTCAAAGTTTTTTTTATATTGGATATGCTATGATATTTAACATTTGGGTGACATTATTGTGACTTTAGAACATGTTACTTTAATAAGTGATGTAATGTAGTGATACATATTATAAAAAAATATTTTGATGTAGTAACTAATAATAAGGTGAAAAATTTAGGTATTGGTCAATGGAGAGCATTGTGAATGTTATGGTTTTGAAACTGAGTTTTTACTAGATAGTGTCAAAGTGTCCTGTGGTGGCTGTTGGAGTGGACAGAGCAAAGTTTAATGCTACAAAAAATATTTATGGTATACAAAGGGATGAGGTTGCGTTCGAATGTTTTCATCTATTTAAGCATGGCTAGCTATATGTTTTTGCATACATTTTGGGGCACCAACACCCCACTTACCAATCACTCATGGGGAATGAGTTATGGAAAATAATTGAGATAAAATCTAACTCTGAGAACTTAAATATATTTGGGTTTTGATTTTTATATTTGAGTGTTAGATTGAATTTGTAATTTGAGTAGGTGCATAGGGGATAAAAACAGTGTAAATTGATCCATTTAATCTTAATTTTGAAAATATAATTTGATTTGTAGTTTGATTTGACCTCATTAAGTATGCTACTAAATAAATCACTCGAATGATTTTGTGGGTACTAGATTAGGGTAAATATATCCCCTTACATCTAATTGGAACAACCTAGTTTTATTTGAGGCATGATTTTCATAAATTGAATACCAAACTAAATAAATTCACTCATTTTTTTCATAGTGGATGAAATTAGGGATAATCAAGTGCCTTAAACATTAATTAAATAACATAATTTTTTTGGGTCTAATTTTCCATATTTGAATGCCTCCATTCATCCATTTACTAAACTGGTTACATGGGGGGACTCAAATAGTGAAAATAAAGCATAATAAAGGTAATTGTATAAAAATAATGTGTTTTAGCGTTCAATTTTCCTTAACTAGGTACTTTATTAAATAGTTTTTTGGGCATTTATATCAATATATTCATATTTTGCATTAGTGAAACTTCATTGTCACCAAGAATGTATATGAGATACACGGTACCTATCAATCGAAGTTTCAAGTTAGAGAATATTAATGAACCTATACATGTGTTATACCATGAATATCAGAAACTAAAAAATAAAAAATATAATTTGGGATGCTTTATTTTGGTCTCATTTCAGCCCACATCACTTGTGTGACCAAATATAACTTTTCAAAAAAAATTGTATACCCAAAAAGTTCAAAAAAGGAGAGAAGGTCAAAAGAGTTACTAGACATTATTTTTTTTATGTAGGTAGTGGGATCTATTTATTTATTTTCTATAATGTTGCTATTCCTTCCATTATTTTTTTCAATGTTTTTTTGTATTGGATATGCTATGATATTTAACATTTGGGTGACATTATTGTGACTTTAGAACATGTTAATTTAATAAGTGATGTAATGTAGTGATACATATTATAAAAAAATATTTTGATGTAGTAATTAATAATAAGGTGAAAAATTTAGGTATGGGCCAATGGAGAGCATTGTGAATGTTAGGGTTTTGAAACTAAGTTTTTGCTAGATAGTGTCAAAGGGTCATGTGGTGGATGTTGGAGTGGACAAAGCAAAGTTGAAGGCTACAAAAAATATCTATGGTATACAGAGGGATGAGGTTGCATTCGAATGTTTCCCTTTATGTAAGCATGGCTAGCTGTATGTTATCACGTACATTTTGGGGCACCAACACCCCACTTACCAATCACTCAAGGGGAATGAGTTATGGAAAATAAATGAGATAAAATCTAACTCTGAGAACATAAATAGATTTGGGTTTTTATTTTTATATTTGAGTGTTATATAGAATTTGTAACTTGAGTAGGTGCATAGGTGATAAAAATAGTGTAAATTGATCCATTTAATTTTAATTTTGAAAATATAATGTGATTTGTAGTTTGATTTGACCTCATTAAGTATGCTACTAAATAAATCACTCGAATGATTATGTGGGTACTATATTAGGGTAAATATATCCCCTTACATCTAATTAGAACAACCTAGTTTTATTTGAGGCATGATTTTCTTAAATTGAATACCACATTGAATAAATTCACTCTTTTTTTTATAGTCGATGAAATTAGGGATAATTGAGTGCCTTAAACATAATTTAAATAGCATAATTTTTTTTGGGTCTAAATTTACCATACTTGAACCCCTCCATTCATCCATTTACTAAATTGGTTACATGGGGGGACTCAAATAGTGAATATAAAGCATAATAAAGGTAATTGTATAAAACTAATGTGTTTTTTCATTCAATTTTCCTTAACTAGGTACTTTATTAAATAATTCATCAAGCATTTATATCAATTTATTCATATTTTGCATTAGTGAAACTTCATTGTCACCAAGAATGTATATGAGATACACGCTACCTATCAGTCGAAGTTGCAAGTTAGAGAATATTAATAAACCTATACATGTGTTATACCATGAATATCACAAACTAAAACATAAAAAATATAATTTTGGATGCTTTATTTTGGTCTCATTTCAGCCCACATCACTTGTGTGACCAAGTATAACTTTTCAGAAAAAATTGTATACCCAAAAGGTTCACAAAAGGAGAGAAGTTCAAAAAAGTTACTAGACATAATTTTTTTTTAATTATGTAGTGGGATATGTTTATTTATTTTTTATAATTTTGCTAGTCCTTCCATTAATTATTTTAATGTTTTTCTTGTATTGGATATGCTATGATATTTAACATTTGGGTGACATTATTTTGACTTTAGAACATGTTACTTTAATAAGTGATGTAATGTAGTGATACATATTATTAAAAATATTTTGACATAGTAACTAATAATAAGGTGAAAATTTTTGGTATTGGTCAATGGAGAGCATTGTGAATGTTAGGGTTTGGAAACTGAGTTTTTACTAGTTAGTGTCAAAGGGTCATGTGGTGGATGTTGGGGTGGAAAAATCAAAGTTGAAGGGTAAAAAAAATATATTTGGTATAGAAAGGGATGAGGTAATGGGAAACGCAGGTCAAAATCCTATGAGACTTAATTAGCAAGGTGTACTAGCAATGATAGAGGCACTGATTCAGATCTAGGTGGTCACAACATTGGAAGATAAAACTAACAAAGGTGATCTATATGGGTTATTTAGATTGGAGGAAGGAGACATACCTAAATAATAGGGAATCCTTACTTTATAATAGGGAAAGAAAAGTCATGGCATGCAAAACAAATTACTATTGTTAAATAGATAACTTGGATGGATAGGACAAATGTTATGACAATGAATTCTTTTGGTGTATGAAATATCATCACTTCAGTCTCTTGTGAGGATAAGGAACTTTAGGTGGTGCTTAAAAATGAGGAATGGATCACTAACTGTTTCTAGCTAAGGCTCTTTGATCTCCACAAGTGGATCACTACTATGTAGTGACCATTAATAGAAATTGGGTTGGATAGTTATCCCTATGCTAGGAGTTTTTCATAGTGATTTTTGATCTCTATTAAGAACAAAAAGGCTCTCCAAGGTAAGATCTAGATTTGGGATCAGAATTTTCTCTTTTCAAAACCATGGTTCTTGTATTTCAACATTCATACAAAACCCCTTAGCAACATTTTCATTTGGTTTTGAGTATTGTAGATTTCTCTCTAGTTCAACTCTAAACCTTCGCTTTCATTTATTGGTAATTCCATGGGTGAGGTACTCGTGGTGGATACTACTACTAAGAATTGTTTTCACACTACATTCACTTGTATCTTAGTCTATATGGAAATCTCTACTAACCTTCTAGTGATTGTCGAGTTGAAAGTGAAAGACTATTGTTAGTCACAAACCCTTGATTATTAGGGTTAAACTTTTTTTGTTGAAGGTGATTTGAGATAGGCCATTTGGCTAAAAGATTCAAAAATTTCAAGTAGGAGGTATAATCTTCATGGTAGAAGAATGCTCTTCCAATTAATCTTTATGTTTTGGACTACATGATGACCATGGAAGAAGTGGAAATTATACTAGTGATTGATCAATATAATTCTGAGATTCATGATACTATTTTCTTTCCCTCTTTCAAAAATTCCTAGGAATATTGTTTTAGGATGGTAACTCCTCAAAGGTTCCTAAATAAGTTGAAGTAACTCCTGGTAGTTTCCAGCTAGGTAAAGAAGTCAAAAAATCATTATCTTGCATGACTCAGGTGTTTTTGGAAGTAGAAATGACTAGATGGTGGTGCAAAAAAACCTTGAAACATCCATGAACCATACATTATGTTGCTCCTCTCCTATATGGAAGATGGTGAGAGATGGACATAAGTGTTTTGACATTGGTGGTAATGATTATGTAGGGGTAGGATGGTGCAACATGATTTATCATGTACAGGTTTAGTTTTTGATATTTTGACATTTATAATATGTCTATCAAGGGATTGGTTTGGTTTCTTAGGTTATGTTAGTTTCCTCTTGGGCTATTTGCCTCTATTGGCTAGTCTTTATTTTTCTAGTTGCATGGAATGTTTTGACTTCTTAGCATATCATGGTTTTAATATGATATTATTAAGGTTTTTTTTAAGTTTATACTTTTAATAAGGAGGGTGGAACCCATCAGCCCTCAATTATCACTTAAAAAACAAGTCATGTAAGATTAAGGTGATTTTAGAGCCAACATTAGGATGTATTTAGGAGGCAATGTTATGGTGAATCTATATGCAACTTAAGATTGATATTAGGGGTGATGTTCTAGGGTGTCTTAATAGGTGAAATTAAAGTGAATTTATATAGAAATTTATTTTGAATACAAAGTTAATATTAGCATCTCCTTAGCAAGTTACATTTGGGTGGGTTTAGGGGTAGCATTAGGTTGTCTTCAGTAGGTGATGTTTTTTGTGTCTTTAGAGATAAATTTACATGTCGAATTTGTTTGTAATTCTATATTTATCTTTAGGAGTTAGTGTTGTGATTTTATGTGCATTTACTACATTTATAATTTAATTCTTGCATGCATTAACATAATTTTTTTTTTAAAATTCAAAGTGCGGAAATAATTTGAGCAATCAATTCTGGCAGAGGACACATTTTTTAACATCTTATTCACAATTTATCATGTTTTGTTTTTTTTAACATAATGTATTGTTCTTTTGTCCATAAGGGTTTCAATAATGTCTTTATTTGGATCTTGAGAATAAAATTTATGTTAAGCTATATATTAACATCATTAGACTATAAATCACATGCATTTCTTACCTTTTCAAGAAACTAGATCATGTGTCGTCTCCAAGTCAAACCCTCCATTTGATTCAAAAATGTACCTTGCACATATCTATCTATTTTAGACTTATGGTCCCATGTTACCATTAATGATGATTGTGCACCTTTAACCTCCATCAATGTGAATTTTAACGTTGACTATCGCACATAATTTGTCTTAGATTTGTCTATATATAACATGTCATATCAAAACATTTAAATAATCAAAAGATAGGGAAGAAATATTTAATAAAATAATCATATTTCAAACTTATGTCAAAGAATCAAATATCTTTCCTCCAACCTCATGTTTAGATTCATGGAATCACATATTACATAATTCAATAGTTAATTTTTTCCATTTCTTGAGGTTTTTAAACTTAATCCCAAAAATGTACGATCTATAGTTCTAGATTGGATAATTGGATACATTTTGTTGGGTCCTTTGTGTTATGTATTCTTGATTTTTATGATTTTGAAGTTATTGTGTGTGAAATTAAGAGCCAATATTTTCTTAACTTGAATGCATAAAATAGTAAAATAAAAATGACTTATTTATAATTTATTAGATCCATTCTTATGAATTTGAAAACATTAACATTTTTATAAAAATATTTAAATGATTGTAAAATTAAAAAAAAATTTATAATTAAATTTTCCGTATAACAATTAAAATAATCTTAAATTTAAGATCCAACATAATTATGAAGTATTCATTAGATGCTAAGCAGCTGCCATTATA
The DNA here is from genome assembly GCA_037957365.1 of Torreya grandis. Classification (NCBI taxonomy): domain Eukaryota; kingdom Viridiplantae; phylum Streptophyta; class Pinopsida; order Cupressales; family Taxaceae; genus Torreya; species Torreya grandis. Next base: position 5,036,916 of record JARHVA010000214.1, on the reverse strand, counting down.
TGGACATATATATTTTTTAAATTTAAACACATGTAAATATGCAATACATACAAACAAATTTATATAAAGGAATTACAAATTAATAAATCTACTTATTATTTTTATAATATTATTATCACCTGGGAATAGAACTTTGAATTGCTCTATCAAGTATTAAATACGAAAAAATATATTTATTAATGTTTGTGAAGAGTGGATGAATGAAATGTCACAGGGATTATTTATTACGGTTTGTGAAGACAACAATGTGGAATGAATGAAATGGCGCACGTATTATTTGTTTCCATTCACTTCGTATTACGTGAAGCAGTATCTGGCGTATGACCACCGACAGTAAGCTTTCCATTCGCCCATGTCCAATTATTTTCTTTTAATAATTGGGGTGGTGGTGATCGAGGGTTTGCAAACCGATCCAAACTTGGAAACGGCTTATCTTGAGCTCTGTTCTTGATGTTTGCATTGAGGTTGTATCTAGCTGAGACAGGGAGGATAAATATCATGTTCAGCGCAATAAGCAATCCGCTAATCTTCATAAGCACTGATCTCGCCATTCCTTCCAAGGTGGGTAAGTATGTTTAATCAGTTAAAACACACGTTTATTTCTTCCGAACTTGAATCAAATTTAATATTGTGTGTTTGAGGAACGCTCCAGGGAAAGAAATAAAGACCGCAATTAATGTGCTATTGCAGATAGAATTGCATTTACCACTTAGACAAGATAAATGTGTATATATAGAGCTGAAGGGGCATTAAAAAGTCAAATGGCGTAATGAGGGCGGTCTCCCAAATATTTTATATCTTCGTAAAATTATGAATCAATGGTCATAATTTGACATTAACTGTTGTGTTGAATATTAAACCAGAAAATGTTGCGATGACTGTTTGCGTGTTTGACTGTTTGGAAGAAATCGCGAGGCTGTATGGAAAATTATAAAGACTAAAAATCTTCAAATCTTACATAAGCTAGATGTCGTTTTAGTCCACCCGGCCCTAATTAATGAATTAGGGCATGGACGATGATGGGAATAGAAATGAATATAGCTATGCAAAATATTATATTGTTTTAATCCATACAGTTCGCAAATGGATGAAAATTGTTGTTGATATTGGATCGTATAGGAATATAATTATTCGTAAGATGAATATAATAATTAACCTATATTTTAAAATAATACAGTGTGAATTGTGAGAACATTATATTAAAACGGCTCAATATTTTAGGAAACTGATATATTTATTACGTTATATTTTAATATAATACGTAAAAAATAATCTAAATTTAACAACAAAAAATTAAATATAAAAGATTAAAACGGCTCAATATTTAATTATGTTTAACAATTTTAAATGTATGGATATTTTTTGAAATTCAATAATTTAATTAAATTAAATTTATTTAAAAGAAAAAAATAAAAAAGATTTAGATTGAATAGATTAGTTTGATCATATCAGTCTTAATGTGTTTGACAAAAAGATGTGTGTATTTGTTTCTTCTTCAAAAATATGTTATTGATGTAGTGAATGGTGTTTTTGCGATTGAAGAGATAGCTCCTATATCCCTTGGTATCTGCAGTGGACGTGCTTTTAAAGTCTAAGATAATTTATAAAATCATATGTATATTCATCTTGTATATATTATTTTTATAGATAATTTTTTTAAATTGAATAAACTGCATGGGATTTATAATTCGTATGTTCATGTAATTTACTATTAGAAAATCAAGAATATTCTTATATAATTAACGTAAAAAAATAATTTTATTTGATTGATGCTTAAACCACAACATTTAAATTAATTAAAGTCTCCTTCTAAATTCACAATTAACTCACCTTGTTTAAATTATAACACTTCAAAGTTGTCTAAAGTTATATCACTATCAGTTTGTAAGAAATTATGTCTAGATCAATTTCCAATGCTTATTCATATTTGTCCATATCCGTACTTCAAGTTGAAAAAAATATGTTTCGATTTCCTTCATGTTTCATATTTCAGAGATCTATGCTAATATGTTTGCAGTTATTTTAGGTATCATGGATTGATAATGGCTTTGAAAAAGAATATATATAGAGAGAGAGTAAGGACATCAACATTATAATTAATGACAAAAACCTTGACTCCTTCGACTTCAAGCACAAAATCAAAAATGTATACATGTTAAACCAAAAAAAAAAGGTTTGCCTAATCCTTGGACAAAAATCTCCTTAAATCGTCCATCATCTAGGCGAATTTCTAATGTACTTACACTCCTAAGATCAATTTTTTTCGTCTTCCAAGCAACTATTATGATCACAAATAAAAAGAATCTGATTAACCAAAATGTGTCAAATTCCAAATTATTTTATCAAGACTTCACTTATTATCGAAGTGAACAAAAAGTTATCAAATATTTTGCCCTGTCACAAACCAAATCAACTACTACAGAGTGTGGCCAATTTATGAACAAAAGCAAATCTTCTTGACAACTACCCTTTTTCATGTGCACGCTAAAAAAAAGCCTTACTCTTGCAATGATGGAATTTGAATACTCTAGACCGATGGTTGCTTGAGAAATCTTATTTGGAGTGGCCCACCTTGTTCTTAAAAACCTCCAATATTTCTCCCATGGAGGTGTTTGAACAAGCAAAGCAATGGTAAATGGAAAACATAGTTTACTTTTACCTTTTCGATTTTTGGCTCTAACTTGTTTTTCAACACTTTGCCTTTTTTACATTTGATTTTTTAGAATTTTATTTTAAGTGTTACCCCCACAATTTTTAATGTATAAATGCATTACTTTTAACTTTTTAGCCTTTTGGGGAAGTTTAGGTCTCTTTCACAGATTTGTAATTTTCCATTGTTTTAGGGAAATCTAGGTCCCATTTGTAATTTTGTTTATATTAGGGAAATATAAAACTCAACAACAATTTTTCAATTTAAAAATTGTAAAATTATAATCGCATTTGTAGTTCCCATGAAAAGATCCCTTAGGGAAATGGGAACTCAAACTGTAATATGTAATTTGTAAAATTGTAAAATTCCAAATTGTAGTTGTAGTTCCCATTTCTGTAAAAATATCCCTTAGGGAAATGGGAACTCCAACTACAAATTTTAAATTTGCAAATTTGTAGATTTCAATTCGTAGTTGCAATTTCCCCCAAAATCCCCTTAGGGAAATGGAAACTCCACCTGCAATTTATAATTTTCAAGTTTACATAATCATAAATGTCCTTAAAAATTCCCATTTGCACTAGGACCCTCAAAGAAATGGGAGCTCCAACATAAATTTACAATTTTACAAAATTGTAATTCTCCTTGAAAGTTCCCACTGGCACTATGAGCTCATGTTAATCAGTATTAACTATGGGTTGGGAGATCCAAGTGCAATTTACAATTTGTACATTTGTAAAATTGCATTCTTCCATAAAATTTCCTTGAAGCTCCTCTTGAGTTGACTTTATCCATGATCTGACTGATGAATTTGGGATATTTGACCACAATTTTTAATTTACATTTTCTAAATTTATTCTCCTACACAAATCTCTTAGGAGCTTTTAGATCTTCTATTACAATTTTTGAAACTTTAGTGTTACAGTGAATGATGTTAGTGTTATAGTGAATGATGTTTTGCCATTGAAGACATAGCCCCTATATCTCTTGGAATCTGTAGTGGACATGGTTTTGAAGTGTAAGATTTTTTATAATCATATGGATATTCATCTTGCATATATTGTTTTTATAACTTACTTTTTGAAATTGAATAAGGAACAGGGGATTTATAATTTCCATGTTTACGTAATTTACTCTTATAAAATCAAGAATATTCTTGTATAATTAATAGAAAAAAAGTAATTTTGTTTGATTGATGCTTACACCACAACGTTTAGATCAATTAAAGTCTCCTTTTAAATTCACAATTAACTCACCTTGTTTAAATTATAACCCTTGAAAGTTGTTTAAAGCTGTATCACTATCAGTTTGTAAGAAACTATGTTTGGGTCAATTTCCAATGCTTATTCAGATTTGTGCATAGCTAGACTTTGAGTTCCTTCATGTATCATATTTTAGGGCTCTATGCTAATATGTTTGCAATTATTTTATGTATCATGGATTGATATTGGCTTTTAATAAGACTAAAAAAATTATGGTAAAAGCATTCACATTATAATGATTATAACTAAATTTAATACCCAAAAAGCTTATTTTGAATGAATAAGTTAATTAATATATATAAAATGAACAGATTAGTTAACATATATGCAATGTTACAGAAAAATAAAAAAATTTGATACCTTGATATGGGTCTAGCTCATGTGTAAAGCAAATAAATAGAAATAAATATTCAATCTTTAAAGCAGTATGGGCTTCGAAATATAGCCATCTAAGTGATGACCAGGGTTTACTTCTTGAAATTTTGTTGGATCAAAATCAAAAACAAAGAAAATAATGACAAAAACCTAGACTCCTTCAACTTCAAGCACAAACTCCGAAACCTATACAAGTTATAAAAAAATAAAATAAAATAAAATAAAAATAAATAAATAAATTACTTACACTCCAAAGATCAATTTTATTTGTCTTCCAAGCAAGTTTTATGGTCACAACTAAAAAGACTTCACTTATTATCGAAGCAAACAAAAAGTTATGAAACCTTCTTCCCTGCCACAAACCAAATCAACTGCTACAGAGTGGCCAATTTATGAACAAAAGCAAACCCAGATTGCATGAAATTTTACAGAATATGGCAGCATACATGAATTCTTACCAATTTATCTCGTTAGAAACTCCACGATGTGTAAGAGGTTCACTACATTAATCTTTCATTTATAACTACTTTCACCAACGTATTATCCTAGAATTTCTCTTGGTTCTAATTTTTTATGGACTTTTGCTTCCAACTGCCCAAAAATAAAGTTGCACAAGCACACTACCTATCCCTTTTTAAATTTATAATTTGAGAAGCTCTACCTGAATACTTATGCTAAAAGTGCATACGACCTATAACCATAGCATTTCATAAAACCTCTTCTACAAACCACATTTGCTTGAATGTCTCTTGTGCATGTTCAGAGAGCATATTTTTTTACATATTTTAATAGAAACAATTTTGTGTCTGGCACAACATTCCATGAAAATGATTTTGTTTCAACCATTATGTCAAAAACTACACAACGTTTATGTATACTTCCAAATTTTTGCTTCGTAGTGTGGATACATTTGTGATTGGAAAAAAATAATACTTGTGCCATTTCATTCAGCCCACATTATTGTCTTTGCAAACTATAATTTTATTTTTTATTTAATATTTGATAGAGCAATTTAAAGTTCTAGTGAATAATAACAATAATAATATTATAAAAATAATAAGTAGACTTATTAGTTTGTAATTAATTTAAATAATTTTTTTGTATGTAGTACATACTTTCATGTGTTAAAATTCAAAAATTATTTATGTCAATTCAATGCTATTTAGGTAGCATATAATTGATAGTTCATATTACATTTAATCTTAAATGTAATATTATTTTGATTGTTATATAGAAAATATAATTCTAAATTTAATTTTGTCCTTTTTAACTAGGACATATATTCTAGCCCAGATCATCCTTATCTTATTACTAGTCATCAACTCGATGATAACTAGTGTTCCAGTGATTTCCATAATGCTTTTAAGGATTCTAGCATCTTAGAAACAAGGAAGGAGACTAGGCATCTCCATCCACATAGGAGTTTTATCCATTTTGAAGTCCAAGGAGGACCAATTAATCTTCCACTATTGAAGAACAAGGAGTACTTTTCCCATGAACCAAGGACCTTCATTTAGGATTTTAAGAAAATTCTCTTTGCTATCAAATTAGAATAACATGCACCCATTAGACATAGCCACCGTGTTGAAAACTCTAGCATCAACCCACTTCATTTTCATTGAGTTCTTGATAGCATTTATGTCACACCATTTTCCACACAGTTCCCTGATAAAAGAGTTAATATATTTGGCTTTTGATTATTCTAGAATCTTTTTGGGAATGTACAATGTCAGGTTCTTGATTAACTGATCATTGGTTCGGTTCAAGTTTTTATGCTTATGCTTGTTCTTATAACTTGGGTTAGACCCAACCTTGTCCATCCTAGTAGAAGGAATAAATGAGTTATCATTGTTCCTTGCACCTTTTTCAACTTTAATGGTACACAAGTTATGCTTGGCCCATTTAGAAGATAAATTTCTCCTATGCAGGGAAGCCTTTGAATGTTCCTCCCACAAACTTTTTTCAGGAGGGGAGATGGATTCGAAATTAAAACTTGAAACATTAAAGAACCTGCAATAAAATTTCCAATGGCTTGTATTTCTAACATTGAAGAGAAGAAACAAATCTTTTTTAAGTGCATAATAACAACCATCATAAATAACTTCTATGTCATCAAATGATATATTAGAAAAAAGTGAACTTTATATATTATGTTTATTATTAATTATAGTACTATCTTCATCAAATTTTTACTAATTAATAATAAATAACATCAATCTAACTACACTATTATATTGAAAATTGTTATCGTTCAATTTTTACATATAAAGTTGATTAATAATTTTATTACTTTTTCATCAAATTTTCATTCATTGGTGATGAAAGTCATGAATACAACTACATCAATAAGTTGAACTTGAAAAAATATCTGCAAATAAAGTAAATTGGTTTCAAACTCTATGATATGAGTATAATATTACATTTTTCAACTATGATATTACATTTTTTAATTAATTTATTAATAAATAGAACATATTTTTAAATAATTTTAAAATAGGTATCAAATTTAAAAATGAATTTTTCATATAACAATAAAAATATTATTAAATATGATATAAAATGTAAGTATTAATTACTCATTACATTTCACCCAGCTACCATTGTATTGACCAAAATAATTGTTATATTTAAAAATGTGTAAGAATGAATTACATAAGAACAAATTTATTTGAGTAAAATTATAAATTAATAAATCAAACTAGGGATGCCAATGCTCCAAACATAGAAAGGACTTATCTTGAGGTCTACTCTTGTGGTTTGTATTGAGATTGTATCTCTAGAGACCATCACTTTGATACCACAATGTAGAGACCCCATATCCTAACCAAAAACACATAATTGTTTTACTTGTTTAATTATTTTTTTCTTGTGAATATAACTTAAGTATACTTTATCCTATTGGATATCCTTTGTCAAATGGACAAGCATCTAACCATATGGGTTAGGCATTCCTTAACCAAACAGGCAATCATCTAAGCATATGGATTAGGTATTGTTTTGTCAAATGGGCAAGCATCTAACCAAATAGGTTATGCATTTACATATGAATAGGTTATGATCTAGTGAGAGATTTGACTCATTGAGATCAACCAGATCTTGAGTCATTCACTGTTCACCTCTCATCTCTACTAGATAAGTATCGATGTCATCATGACAGTAGTATGTTTAACGTAAATAACATAAAATTTCATTCCACCTTTAAATTTTGCCTAAAGCCTCAGGAACTAAAACCATCCAACTAGGATCCTTTTGAGTATAACAAAAAATTCTTATCTTTGATTTATTTATCTAAACTAGGGTCTTATTATAATAGTCTTACCCTTTTCAATTAACTTAATTATTATTTATCTTACAATCCCAAAGCCCCATACTATTCACCTACATACTAGAAACATATTTTACTTCCTAGACTACCTACATACCTCCTTTTGAATAGGATCAAGGTGTAGTATGCATGTAGTTCTATTTTCTATTCAAAGTTTTATGCCAATTATAGATCTGGGTATGCATCCCTTTCTAGGGTCCAGTTCTCCAGATAGTCCATTTGTGATTTCTACCTAAATGGGAGTGTAAAAGTATCAATTCAAGTGATTGAATACTTGTTTTAATAAACTAACCCTAAATCTTAACAAGATATAGAAATGAACATTTTAAAGCTGAAACCACCCTTTTTTACTTTTTAATTACATTAACAATGTTTTTGATCCTTTCTTTGGACAACTTAATCCGTATAACTGTTGCTGCCAAAGTTTCATTACCTGAGAGCCGTATGGTTGGTGGGTTTTTTATAATAACTGGTTTAAGACTCTCAATCCAAGGTTTTATTGTTCTTTTTTGGTGATACCAAGTTTTGAATAAGAAATTTACTCTCTCCATTCTATTTTTTAAGCTCACAAGTCAAAATCGTCTAAGGTAGTCAAAGTCATTTTCTTATCTTGATTAGTGTTGTTGACTAAGAGGTATTATCCCACCACTTAGTCTTAATAACATGACATGGTCATTATTTCCCTCTGATGGTTTATAAGGATGATGCCCAGACATCATTGTTATAGATGTGTTAGGCTTATGGATGCAAAAGATCAAGTGTGATGGCATCACCCATAAATGTGAGCTAGAGGCACCACTTAATACTAAATTCTACATAGTTTTGTTTAAACTTAAATTTTTGGTCTATATTGAGATTTAAAAGTAAAGAATACCTTATGTAAACTATTGCATTTATATTTCAAAAGCAAATTCTTGAATAGAAAGGTAGAAATTATTCTATAATATGATCTCCTAGTTTAATCATTATGTCAACTTACAACAAGATTATTTTTCTTTAAAAATTATAAAGATGGAATTGAAATTTGTTCCATGTAACATTTCATAAACTTTAATAAAAAAAACACTCTCTTTCTTTAAAATATTAATAATTATGATTAGTTAATATCAAATGTACTTAATAAGTTAATGTTTGTAAATAGATACATAATGTAGAATTATATATATAACTAACACTAACTGAGCTCATATTGTTATATGTTATATGTCTAATGAATATTTGATTACTTTATTACATTATTGTTTGTTGTAAAATCATTTACTTTCCCTGACAACAAGTATCATTATCATTTTATTTTTAGTAACGTAAAAACTATTCTATAATAACATTATTTTTCCCTTATAATTTAAATAAAATATTATATTTACCTTAAAATTTAAATAAAATATTATATTTATCTTATAATTTAAATATTATATTTACCTTACAATTTAATAAAATATTATATTTACCTTACATTTTAAATCATTTCTGTTTTACCTTTATAACTATCCAGACAAGGAAAGAGACAGGCGCAATGCATGGGAATAAACATACTAATTTTCATATGCCTCCTCAGAGTCAAAATCATTGAAACTTCTCCTCCTTTTCAAAGCGTCGATGCTCTCCTCTTTTTCAAGCATTATCCTCTACTACTCTCTCAATGTCCCTAGTGCATAAGAAACATAACCATAAAAATACGTGAAACTTGTTTTGTAAATTGCATTTGTTTGAATGTCCCTAGCGAATATTTAGTAGTTCTTGCATACCTGACAACTTTATCAATCCAATCAATCACATATTCTCAACATATTTCATTAATAAATTATTAAAACATCATCAAGAAAATTATTTTGTGCATATCGTGGACATAACATTCCATCAAAATAGTTTTGTTTCTATGATTATGTTGAACACTTTATGACCTTCATATATGCTTCAAGAATATTCCTTACTATTGAAAATAAATTTGTGCATCTATTAAAAATAATTATTGATCTACTAGGAACAAGGTTCTTCAATTTTTAATGTGTATTATAAGTGCCTAACTATAACCTAAAATAATCTAATCATACACCATTAAATAATTAACATAATCTTATTTAATTGATAACCTAAAGTTAAAATATTTAATATATATAATAACACTACACTTATACATAATACAATTTATGATAGTATTATACTTCATATTATTCATCTATTTTAATATATAGAATAAAAAAAAAATTAACGTTAATAATAATATGACTAATACCATAAACCATTACCACGTGTATTGAAGATATCAAAATTTTATTACTTAATACATCATGTTCAAAATCTAAAATGATTTGATTGTCCATTGATTTCACAATAATTCTCCAAGCAATTTACATCATTTCATATACACAATCCCTCTTTTCTACATCAACAAGTCACACCCCTCACAATGATCATTGCATCTTGGAATCTCTTATTAGTTTCATGTTTTTTATAAGCTTAAATTTTTGCATTAAATCATCATTGGTCAAGTCTATTATGAAATTATGTCACATCTCATTGCCATAAATCTTAATGCCATGCAATATTAATTAACACACCACCTTATTTTTCACCATCATACCCTAAGTAACATGTGATCATTATTGAGAAAGCATGAAACTATTAACAATTCATACATCAATTCATAAGCATCACATTTAATTATGTATTTAGGTGATCACTTTGCACATTATTACATACATGACATGTTTATGGCTTCCCTAGGTTCTATATTATACTTCCTGCAGTTTGAGTCTCCATATTGCCAACATATGTGAGCATCTTTGCACTATAGGATATCAAACTTTAGCACCCAAAAATAACGATCAAACCTTATTGTCCTCATTACTAGAAGGTACTAAATCCATACCATACCATGACTCTTATATATTTTAGATCATCCCATTCATAATATGTCATTTATATTCTTGGATATTATGTGTACATTTAAGATATTTGTTTATTCACATAACATATACAAATTGTCTAATTACAGCATTCATCATAGATATTTTACATAAATCGTAGATATTTTGACTACATATAAGATATTTTCGTGATGAAAAAAAGGTTTTATCAGGGGTAGTGTTAACACTTGTTCTTGCTTTTATGTTTAGTTAAATCTCCTTGTTTTATAAATTGTATACAAGATGGACTACACTTGATAATTCAATTAAAAGGTGAAGTGTATTAAGAAACACAGTACATGCATTATAATAGAGTATCACCAACTAAAAAACAAATAATTTATATGCATATATTTATGCATAAAATCTAATTTGAAAGATTTATTTAATGATTAACATATATTTTAAAGTAATATTGTGAATGTGACATATATATTCATATACAAAGGCTTGAAAATATAATCCTATATTGATTCTATACAATCTAGAAACTAAAATATCATGTCATAGTACTTACAACCTTAGTAAAAATATATACACTTACATTTAATTCCATCTAATCATATCCAAACTGTTAGTGTAATTAATTAGTTATTACATTGTTTTACTTTAGGAGGAGGTTAGTTTGTTGTTCGGTTTGTAACTGTGCACAGGTGTCATTTAGTTACAGATTTGTAACTATATTCTCATTGTATATATTTCCCATTCTGCAAGGAATTCAATATCAAAGTTTCATTTTATTAAACTCTGGTATCAGAGATTCTTAAGCCTGATCGACGCCTAAAGGAAAGTTGAAGTGAAGTCATCGGGAGAGTTTCTGTGCAGCAAAAGCATGCTATTGAAAGCATTCAAAACCTGCGATCAGTCAGAGCATCGCCTGGGAGAACGTGAATTGAAAGCCTGGAGCAAATCGACTAGTGCCATGGGATTTGAAGCCTTGTCAACGATCTCTATTGGCTCTGCCGCCATTGTAGACAATTTATACCTCCCTGATATGAGGGAGATGGAGTTGGATAGAAATGCATGAGGGGACGGAATGGAAAGCCAAGGCAAAGCGTGAAGCGAAAAAGAGCCACCACTCGCAGAAAATAGCGAAAGTCTACGTTCAAATCCTATGAATAAGCCTAAAAGAGTGAACTACTAGTAAAGCAGTCGATGGCTGAGCAGAGCAGCGATGCCTGGCAGAAGAAATAAAGAAGTCTGACGCAACCAACCAAGGAAGGTGCTGAAAAAATCTTAGCCAAGCCTTTATGCTGGAAACGCATTCCATTTGCTTCAATCTGGTACCACGATATCTGCAGCAAAGCTGAAAAAAGCAATTTGGCTGGAAGTTAGCGGAAGCGTGAAATAGAGCGAGTGGAGTAGATGCTGATCAAAGTGGCCATAATGTTTTAGGTTGATAGACACATGACAAAGGAAGAAAAATGGAGCAAAACTTTTCAAGGTACATTTCAAATACAATTTTTTTTGGAACTCTGAAGCCATATTCCCTGTTTAGTTTGTAATTTTCTTGCAAAATCATAAAGTAAGAAAACATACACAAAAATGTTTGTACCCAAGTTGCTTTTGTCAGATGCCCAGCTCTTGAAAGGGCCAAATTTTGCCACGTAAAAGATGAAGATGTGAACGATTCTTAAATTTGAAGAATTATGGGGGCATTGTCATTGGAATAGTGACCCATCCTACTGGACTAGACAAGCAAAAGAAGTTCGACAACTTGGATGCGAAAGCAGTCATGCTGATAACTCTCAGTATTACTGATGAAGTACAACTGCATGTTCACGATGCACAAACGTCAAAGGAGGCATGGGACATTTTTTCCACAATTTATGAGGCAAAGACCCAGACCAAAATTCTAAGTTTGCAATTGCTTCTTCATAGAGTCAATATGAAATCAGGTGAAAAGGTTGAAGGGTTCTTACACCAGGTTGTAGAACTATGAGAAGAAATTGTTGCACTTGGAGAAAAGATTGAGGACATGATGTTGGTTCCAATCATATTGAGAGATCTATCATCTCAGTTTCGCGCATTCGTTACAACACTCAACATTACAAAGCAAGTAGTGTCATTCAAAGAACTGGTCAATTTGCTTCAATAGGAGGAAGGAATATAGTCCGTGCACGATGAATTTGAGGACAAAGCCCTGATCTCTAAGAAATGAGGTCGAAAATTCAAGTAGCCACAACAACATCAAAAACAACAAAAGACTGAGAAGCTAAAGTGTGGTGTTACATTTGAAAAACCCACATACACGATATTGATAATTGCTGGTATAATACCTTGCCTAAGGCCAATCCAGTCAAGAGGGCTCTTCCAGTAAAGAAGATTCAAGGAAATCTAAGAGATGTCCTTGACATTGGAAGCAAAAAGGGCATGTAAAATCACAAAAGCAAGAGCAAAATGCATCTGGTGATGAAGGAGTAGAAAAAACATCATATGGAGCCCACAATGATCTTGTACTAGTCTCCTAAACCATGATAGAAGCAAGCAAAGTTTGGTTAATAGACTCTGTTGCAAGTAAGAACATGACTGGATGTAAGGAACTCTTTGATTCACTAATGACTCACCCAACTAGAGATCAAGTTTGAATTGCTGATGGTAAATAGTATATTGTAGAAGGAATTGGACGTGTCACCATTCCTCTCGGGATAAGACACTGTGTTCTCATAAAGGTACTCTATGTCCCTGGTTTGACAACAAATGTCTTATCTTTCAATCAACTATTGAATCACAAGATAAAAGTAGAGTTTCTAGTCGAAGAAGGCATCAAGTCATGTCTCATTTCTTGAGAAGGTCAGGTTCTTGCTAAATTCTTCTTGAAGGATTGGTTAGTTGCCTTAGATGTAGTTTCAAGCAATGAAGTTTCACTCGCTACCTCTACAGTAGAATCGATTATAGTTTGGCACTACTGCTATGGGCATCTATCCACTGGTTCCCTCTCCCAGGTTAGTTCCAAGGCAATCGTACGTGGAATTCCTTAGCTTTCCCATTCTTTGCAAATATGTTCTGGTTGTCTTGCGGGCAAACAACATCGAGTTCCTTTTGAACTGAGTTCTTCACATGCCAAGGAACGTCTTGTTGTGGTGCATATTAATCTGTATGGACCCATGCTAGCATCTCATCAAGGTTTTAGGTACTTTAAGTTTTTTGTTGATTATTTTTTTGCAAGATTTGGGTGTTTTTTTCTAAAAAAGAAGAGTGAAGCTCTTGCACATTTCAAGACCTTCTATCAGCGTGTTGTTATATAGTGTGGGAAGAAACAGATAATCCTCTTCTCAGATCGACGAGGGAATTCACATCAAAAGAGTTCTCAACATTTCTAGAGCAGTATAGCATCAAGTAGCCCCTGACTACTCCCTATGTGCCTCAACAAAACAAAATAATAGAATGATGCAATCACTAAGTCATGGAAATGGCTCATTGCATGCTATCCACTACAAAGTTGATATCACAATTTTAAGCAGAAGTAGTACAAATAGATATCTTCTCAATAGATCACCAACAAAGATCTTGCTAGACAAGACACTGAAAGGGGTATTGAGTGGTCATAAACCATATATTTCTTATCTTCATGTATTTGGTTGTACTTCTTATATGCATGTTCTAGGTAAGAAGAGGAATAAAATTGAACCAAAGACCCTCCAATGTATTTTATTGTGGTATAGGGCTACCTCTAAAGCATACCATCTCATGGATCCTAAGATGAAGAATATTTATGAATGTCATGATGTGGTCTATGATGAATCATCATTTGACTCATTGGCATTGAAGGAGATAGACCAAACAGCTTCTCACAGATTATTCCCATAGTTAGATGATGAGCATGAAGAAGTTGAGCTGCAATAAGGAGAATTTTTCATTGATCATGGTAATCTATAGGGCATTTCTTCATCAAATCAATAGCCACAATGATGTCCTAAATGGATAGATTCCATAATCAAGGACTCACACCTAAGCTCTCCTCTAGACACATCATTAGGGGTTTGAACAAAAGACATGTGAGATATGAAGTCAACCTTGCACTCATGAGTTTAGTGGTTTAAAACATCGAACTAGAGATAGTTTAAGAGGCCTTAAGTCAACCCAAGTTGAAGAAAGCTATAGATGCAAAATATGATGTCCTCATCTAGAATGGGACGTGGGAAGTTGTTGATCTACCTATAGGGAAGAAATCTATTAGCTACAAATGGATCTTCTAAATAAATTACATGGTAGATGGATCCATCAATAAACATAAAGCATGATTTATTGTAAAGGGTTATGCTTAGCAAGAGGGTATTGATTATGAGGAGACCTTTGCACCCACTACAAAGATCCATACCATCAGAATTATTTGTGCATTGGAAGCACAATATGGATGGAAACTTCAACAAATAGATGTCAAGAGTGCTTTCCTGAATGGTGCTTTGAAATAGAAAGTATACATGACCCAACTAGAAGGTTTCATCGATGATAAACATCCACATAAGGTATATTTTCTAGTTAAGTCTCTTTATAGACTTAAACAATCACCTCGAGCATGGTACATAAAAATAGATGATCACCTATTGCAGCATGGTTTCATTCATAGCCCCTGTGATTCTAATTTTTATATCAAAAATATTGGTATAAATATTGTTGTTCTTGTCTTGTATGTGGATGATATTGTGATCACTGGTAGTTTAGAGTATCTTGTTGATGCAGTAAAGAATAACTTGAAGAAATCCTTCAATATGAGTGATTTATAGGTACTACATTACTATCTTGGCTTGGAGATATGGTAGAAATAGAATCGCATCTTTATCTCCCAGATGAAATATGCCAAGACACTCCTAGAAAAGTATAGAATGTCAAACTATAAACCTCTTTCGACATCGATGGAAAAAAGTTTACAATTCTCTGATTTCCAGGATTCCCCTCAAGTGGATGCAACTCTCTACAAATAGCTCATTGGGAGTCTCACCTATTTTACCTACACTAGGGCGGATATATGTTTTGTTGCGAGCTATCTTTCTAGAATTATGTAGAAATCAAAAGAAATGTCACTAGATTGCAGAAAAATATGTTTTGAGATGTGTCTGAGGTATAGTTCAGTATGGTTTGGAATAAAATAATAATAGTTAGTTCTTCTTATATGGGTACATAGACTCAGAGTATGCTGGATCTATTGATGATATAAACTCTACTTTAAGATACATATATCATCTCGTATCTAGACCCATTTTGTGCATCAGTAAAAAGCAGTTTGTAGTTTCTCTCTCATCCATGGATGCATAGTATCACATTGCATGAGGAGCTATGTGTGAATGAATATAGATACATCATATTTTGTCTAATATGGATATTACTGAAGATAGGCCACCTATTCTATTCTGTCACAATCAATGTGTTTTGAAGCTTGTGAAGAATCCAATTTTTAATGAATGTAGCAAACACATTAAGGTTCAATGTTATTACATCAGAGA
Organism: Torreya grandis; assembly: GCA_037957365.1. Taxonomy (NCBI): domain Eukaryota; kingdom Viridiplantae; phylum Streptophyta; class Pinopsida; order Cupressales; family Taxaceae; genus Torreya; species Torreya grandis. The sequence goes on along the minus strand of JARHVA010000214.1, from coordinate 5,020,954 downwards.
ATAAGTTTTAAGTCACTATATTTAGCTCCATTCTTGCTTGATGGATTCACACATAGCAGATATACTCACGAAGTCTCTATGCAAAGTGAAATTTGATCTATTCTGGGAGAACATTTGTAAAAAAATGTAATAAAGGGGGGAGTTTTAGTGTAATTAATTAGTTATTACATTATTTTGCCTTAGTAGGAGGTTACTTTGTTGTTCAGTTGTGTACTTGTGCACAGGTGTCATTTATTTACATATTTGTAACCATATTCTCATTGTATATATTTCCCATTCTACAAGGAATTCAATATCAAAGTTTCATTTTATTACACAAACAAATCCTTTAATGCTAGTAGATTTGAATGCATGGATTTTTCTTTTTGATCTTAATAGTTTAGATTTAAAATTTATTAATTTTTTAAATTAAAAGCTGTTAGATTGGATAGGCTAACCTGATCATACCACTTCAAATACATTTGTAATAAGGATGCATGTAAATTTATTTTTCTTTACAAATATGTTGTTGGTGTTGTGTTTGGTGTTTATGCAAATTAAGAAAGAGCCCTTGTCTCCCCTTCTATCTTGATTGGACATGGTTTTAAATTGTTCTACTTTTTCTAAAGACATGTATATTTACACTTTACATCTTGTTTTCATAACAATTTTAAAATTCAAATAAATAATGGGTATTTAAAATTCGGAATTTCCTAAAAGTTACTATAATAAAACAAAGAATCTACTCAAATAATCAATTAAAAAAAATCATTTTTTAATTTATGTTTACACTAAGAAATTAATAATCTAAACTCACAATTAACTCAACTTGTCTAAAATGTAACACTTATGTAAAAATTAAAATTGTATGTGGGAAGTGTCTTTAAAGCATGACATTAGGGTGACTGTATAACATGTGACTTTAACAAACAATGTAAGGTTAAATTTATAGATGATGTAAGGGATATTTTAGAGATGAAATTAGGATGTATTTATTACATGATGTTAGGGTAAAATTATATAAAATTTTTGATTAAATTTATATGTGATGTTAAGTTGGGTTTAGAGGTGAGGCTAGGGTGACTTTTTATCCAAATTTGTAAAGAAATTATAAGTAACATTAGGGTGTATTTATTAGTTGATGTCTGCAGACATTTAGATGTAAAATTAGAGTGTTTTTAGTAGGTGACATTTGGATGTCTTTAAAGGAAATTTTTGAGTGACTTTATCTTTGAATTGACATCCATATTTTCCATCCTAAACTTTAATTTAGTCTCTAAATAAATTAATGACTTCATTGGTTGGATGGGGGACCAAATCTGGAAAAATCAAAGCCCCTAAATTGAGCTGAAAAAAATCTAATTCAATTTTGGTGTTAAATTTCAGTAATTGAGTGCCTCATTTGAGAACTCACTTGATCAAATGAATGGGGAATGCAATTATGGAAGATTGGGCCTCTTATACTAATTGCAACAACCTCATTTTATATGATGATTTATTTCAACTAATTGAGTCACCCACTCACAAGAATCACTTGATTGTTTGTATGGGGAACAAATTAGGAGAAATTGAGCCCTCTACACTAAATTATGAAAATTTAATGTTATTTGTTTTTTGATATTCCATATTTGAGTCCTTTATTCAACTAATCACTCAATTGGTTAAATGGGGGGTGTATTTAGGAAAACTTATGCCATTTAAACATTATAATAATGCCTAAGTTTGTTTTGAGGCTTGATTCTATGTGATTTAATCCCCCATTCAACTAAGCACATGATTACTTATGTGGGTGATTAAATTAGGCAAAATAAATCCATTTAAACCAAATTCTAAAACCCTAAAGTCATCTTGGAATTTATTTCCCTTGAGTTAGTAGCCCATTAAGTGAATCACTTTATTTTTATAATAAAAGAAGTAATTAGAAAAATATTGAGCCCCTTAAAACTAATTACAATAAAAAATTTTCATTTTTCACTTGATTTAACCTAATTGAGTCAAATATTCAATTGAAAACCACTCAATGTTTTGGATGAGGGATGAAATTACGGAAACTTGAGCCCCGTAAAACTAATTGGAACAACTAGATTTGATTTTTAGATTGATTTCACCTAATTTAGTTTTTTATTAAAATTGTCTTTTATGTGGGGGCACAAATAAAGGAAAATGAAGGCTCTTAAGAAAGAATGAAATAGCCTATTTCAATTTAAGGATCAATTTTAATTAATTGAATCCCCCATTCAACCAATCACTAGATTGCAGGCTACATCTAGAGTAAATTAGGGTGAATTAAATTGCTTCAACCCAATACTAAAAACCAAATGTAAGTTACAAATAGGGTTTTAATAAATGAGTGTTTTATTAATCCAATCAGTAGATTTGTTGGCTGGGGATGTAATTCAATCAAATTGAGGCCTTTAAAGCTAATTTTATTTGGGGATTTATTTTCCCTAGTTCAATCTCACATTCAACCAAGCACATGACTAGTTGCATGGGAGACTAAATTAGGGAAAACAGATCCCCTTAAACCTAATTACAATAACTTTATGTGATTTTGAGCTTTATTTTACCTAATTGTGCTCCCCATTTAACAATCACTCATGGGGAACGAGTTATGGAAAATCAATGAACTAAAATGTAACTCTGAGAACCTAAACAGATTTGTGGCTTGATTTTTGTATCTGAGTGTTGAATTGAAGTTGTAACTTGAGATGGTGTATAGGGGATAAAATAGTGTAAATTGATCCATTTAACCCTAATTTTGTGAACGTAACATGACTTGGAGTGTGATTTGATGTCATTGAGTATGCTACTAAACAAATCACTCAAATGATTGTGTGGGTACTAAATTAGGTTAAATATATCCCCTTACAATTAATTGTAGCAACCTAGTTTTATTTGGGGCATAATTTTCCTAAATTGAATACCACACTCAATAAAGTTACTCATTTATTTTCATAGTTGATACAATTAGGGATAATCAAGTGCCTTAAACAAAATTGAAACAACATAATTTTTTTTTGGGTCTTAGTTTTCTACATTTGAACCTCCTCCATTCATCCAATTACTAAATTGGTTGTATGGCGGGGACTCAAATAGTGAAAATAAAGCATATTAAAGCTAATTGTAGTAAACTAATATGATTTATGTTCAAATTTCAATAACTGGGATCCTTATTAAACAAATTAATCAAGTAGTTATATCAATTTATTCCTCTCTTGCATTAGTGAAAGCTCATTATCACCTACACCGTATATGATATAAAGGACACATATCAATCAAATTTGGAAGTCAGAGACTATTAATAAACCTATACATGTGTTACACCATGAATATGACCAACTAAAAAACTAATAATTTCTATGCATGTATAAATATTTATGTACTTATTTAATATTATTTAAAAAATTAAGGTATTTGTAAATACTAAAATATTAAATTAAACACCTAGAATGGTTGATTTTGGCCTCAATTCAACCCATAACACTTGTGTGACCAATTCTAACATTTAAGAAAAACATGTATACCTAAAAAGTTGACAAAAGGAGAAAAGTTCAAAGGACTTACTAGACATGATTTTTTTTTTTTAAGTAGGTATTGGGATCTCTTTCTTTAATTTTCATAGTGTTGCTAGTCATTCCGTTCATTTTTCCAATGTTTTTTGTGTATTTCATATGCTATGATATGTAACATTTGGGTGACATTAGTGTGACTTTAGAACATGTTAGTTTAACAAGTGATGTAATGTAGTTATACATATTTACAAAAAACTATGTGGATGTGGTTACTAATATTAAGATAAATAATTTAGGTATTGGATAATGGAGAGCATTAGGAACATTAGGCTTTTGAAATTGAGTTTTTCCTAGGCAGTGGTAAAGGGTCATGTGGTGGATGTTAGGGTGGAGAATACAAAGATGAAGGCTACAAAAAATATATATTATCCTCAAAGGGATGATGTAGTGTTAAACGTAGGTTGAAACCCTAATAGACTCAACTAGGAAGGTGTAACGGTAATGATAGAGTCACTGATGCATATCTATGTGGTCACAACATTGGTAGACAAAACTGATAAAGGTGATCTATCACAGTTATTTAGATTAAAGGATGGAGTGATGGTTAAATAATATGAAATCTTGATTTCATGATAGGAAAAATAGAGTCATGGCATGTAAAACTCATTAATTTTATTGAATCAATAACTTAGATGGACAGGAAAAAAGTTATTATGGTGAGTCCTTTGGTTGTATAAAACATCATCACATTAGTCTTTTATGGGGACAAGGAATTCTAGGAGTTGCTTAAAAATGAGGAATGGATCACTAACTGATTCTAGAAAAGCCTTCCTGATCTCTACAAGTGGATCATTGATGTGATGGGACCATTAATAGAAGTTGGCATGGATATTTATCCCTTTGATAGGAGTTTTTATCTTGGCCAATTGCAGAGTCGAATAAATTAAACACACAAGAATAATATTATGTTTTCATATTTTTATTCGATGCATTATTATTAGCTAATATATAGCCATGGAGGTAGCACAATAACCTCCTAGGAAATAGAAACTAATAACTCGAAATAGTTATGGTTTACAACAAATCTTACAAGAATATATTTCACACAAAAAGAGTTAAATACACTAATTAATAATGTTACTAATATAAAATCCTAACATTCACTACCTTAACATTATTATTTCTTGGCACCCCCTTAATTCAAACATGGTAAAATGCTTTTACACTCTCTGTGTAACTTACTCACTTTTTGAGGTGGCAAACCATATTTATGGCTTCATAGTCTTGGTGGTACCTTGATTTTTCCTTGTAGGATTACAAAAAACATGGAAGTGACAGGGGTACATCTCTCTGCTTAATACCTTCAGTGGTTTCTTCGATTATCAAAAACCCATATGGTTTTTTGCTATAGCTTGACCATGTACCTAGGGGTGGCAAGAGGTCTTGACCACTATGGTGGTTTATCAAATTTATAGAAACCCTTTTCCAAGAACCAAGTGCTAATTCTCCCCATAATGTTCTTCATTAGGAGGTACCAAACTGTAAAATAATGCTAAGTATTTTTATTGAAAACCAAAAAATGAGGACTAAGTCCTCACCACCTCATGTACCCTCTATATGCGATCATTGTCACTCAATCTCACACATCACAAATATTCACCATTGCTCGAGTGATCATCTTCAACATAGATGTTTTGGCATAGAACACACCACACTAAAGAGAGAGAAAAAGACACCACACCACACAAATTGTCACCATAGCAATGATGTGACCCCATCATAGGAAACTCATGAGAGGATGCCAAATGTCCTCCAACCTATATGTATCTTTCAAACTCCGGTCAAAAAATCTATTAACTCAACCAATATCATGATGAGGCTCAATAGATGTCATGTACAAATGATATTATGTCCTTCAACAATTTTGATTTTTGACATTTTTATAAATGACTTATAAAATGTGAGTCTTGAAAAAATGCGCTGATTATTGAGAAATTTTCAACTAAAGACTAACATATTGACATAAGAATATAGGTAACAACTGTATAATAACTTAACATTATACGTGATAACCTAAGACATAACAAAAGATACGTAAAACCGGAAAATATTTTAACATGACTTCAAATAGAAATTGCACTAATGACCATGATTTAAATAAACCCACTATGAGTTTATGGACATATACTATTGACTTTTTAAAATAAAAACAACTTAAATAAAGTTTGACTTTTATAAAACCTAACCACAAAACAAATGCGGTATTTAAAGAAAACTATTGAACATATATACCCGTCCACATATTTCTGCAGTCTCTATAATGGCAGCCAACAGGAGATGGATCCATATGACTCTATGGGTGTAACGTCACATAAATCTACAGATCCCAAATTGTTTGGTCTACGAACTTCAAATAACGCTGACAAATAGGAGCGCCGAGTCACAGGTGAACAATAATTGCGTGATCCGTTAAAAATGTCAGATGACGATGTCCTCACACGAATTGGATGCATGGATCTGCTCGACCATTGAACAGAAATTAAATGTGCATAAACTCGTCAACGAGATCATCCAAACAAGATTGATCGGTCCGTATAGTTGAGGCAAGCCATGAGGAATCTGAGTAGAATGATGAACACGCAGCAAGTTCAGTGTACATGTGTCAAACATGTAGCCAATGCAATTGACGTGTCTCCAATTAGATCTATGCATAGGAATACGAATCTCCACGTAGCATAAGAGAAAACTCAATCCATCAAATGGCACAAATCTTCTTTGGGTCTTTGTATATGGCCACCGAAAGAATAATCATGGCAATGAGATTGGCGCGTCCCTGGTCTGCGTGCAGAATTTTTTAAATCTGAACTATAGACGTGGGCCGAGCTAGACAGACTCAACAACAAATAGTCCTTGAAGGTGATGAGAGCGTCGGCAGGTTGATGACATCTGATCACCAATTTTGTAAACTATGTCCACGCGTCTTTGGCCGATCAGAACTACATATTAGACAAGCCTTAAAAAAATTGTACGAGGAGCAAAACTGTACGCACGTCTAGTGGAGTCTTCTAAATAAATTTCACAGAACTAATGTGAAATATTCATCCACACGGGCAACAATGAGGCTACCCTATTTAATATTCATCTCATTCCTAGAATACTGCACCTGCTCTGATACCACACGTTTGGTAAATTGGAGAGCCGAATAGATTAATCACATGGGAATAATATTATGTTTTCATATTTTTATTCGATGCATTACAATTGGTTATTATATAGTCATGGAGATAGCACAATAACCTTGTAGAAAATAGAAACTAATAATTTGGAATAGTCACGAGTAAGAACAAATCTTATGAGAATATATTTCTCACAAACAAATTAAAATACACTAATTAATAATATTACTAATATAAAATGTTAATATTTTTATTGTGGTTTTTTATCTTTATTCAGACCAAAGAAAAGGCTCTCCAAGATAAGATCTAGATTTCAGATCATAATTTTTTGTTTTTGAATCCATAGTTCTTGTCTTTCAACATTCATACAAAATGCCTTAGCAACATTTCCATTTGGGTTTGATTATCATAACTTCCTCTCTAGTTCTACTCCAAACCTTGCCTTTCATCTATTGGTAATTCCCTAGGTGAGGTACTTATGGTGGATTCTACTACTAAGAAATATTTTCACACAACTTTCACTTGTATCTTAGTCTATATGGAAATTTCTACTGACCTTCTAGCAATTGTCGAGTTGAAAGCCAAAAACTGATGTTTGTCCCAAACCCTTGATTATTAAGGTTTAACATTTTTTGCCAAAGGTGATTTGAGATAGAATCTCCATCGTGAAAGAATTTTCTTCCAGTTTATCATTAAGCTTTTTATCGTAATATGACCATGGAAGAAGTGGCAACTATACTAGTGATTGATCAATATGATTATGAGATTTATGATACTATTTACTTTCCCTCTCTAATCAATTCTTAAGAATATTGTTTTAGGCTAATAGCACCTCAATGGTTCCTAAATAAGTTGAAGTTACTCTTGGTAGTTTCTATCCAACATGATGCCCCTCTCCTATAGGGAAGATAGTGAGAGGAGGACTTAACGGTTTCCACATTGGTGGTAGTGAATATGTAGGGGTAGGATGGTGCAACACGATTGATCATGTATGGGTTTAGTTTTTGGTGTTTTGACATTTAGGGTATGTCTCCCACGAGATTGGTTTGGTTCCTTAGGTCCTATTAGTTTCCTTTTGGGGTATTTGCCTCTATCGGCTAGTCTTTATTTTTATAGTTGGATGGAATTTTTCCACTTCTTGGCATATCATGGTTTTAATAATGATATTGTCAAAATTTCTTGTAATTCCATACATTTTAATAAAGAGTTAGGAACCCATCAACCCTCAATTATCTATTAAAAAACAAGTCATGTAAGATTGAATTTAGAGGTAACATTAGGGTGATTTTAGAGCCAACATTAGGATGTCTATATAAGGGGATGTTAGGGTGAATCTATATGCAACTTTAGATTGGGATTATAGGTGATGTATTGGTGTCTTTATAGGTGATAGTAAAGAAAATTTATATATAAATTTATGGTGATTATAAATTTAACATTAGTGTATTGTTAACAAGTCATATTTGGGTGGTTTTAGGGGTAGCATTAGGTTGTCTTTAGTAGGTGGTGCTTTGGTGTCTTTAGAGACAAATTTACATGGCAAATTTGTTTGTAACTTTATATTCTTCTTTAGGGGTTAATGTTGTGATTTTATGTGCATTTATTACATTTATAATTTGGTGCATGTATGCATTAACTTAATTTCATTTTAAAATTCAAATTGGGGGAATAATTTGGATAGGAAAATCTCACATAGGACACAATTTTTAGCATCTTATTCATAATTTATCATATTTTGATTTTTTTTCAAAAAGGTATTGCTTCCTTATCCATAAGGGTTTAAATATAGTCTTTATTTAGATCTTGATAATAAAAACTATATGAAGCTATCTATTAACATCGTTTGACTATATGTTGGTTTCTAGTTGTACACCTCTTTTCTTAGCCTTGCAAACTTGAGAAAATGGAAAATAAAGATGAGAAACATACTGATATGTCATTATAGTCAAGGAAGGGTTTGGAATCTAGACTCGATTAAATGAAGATAATGACTAGGATGCACTAATATAGGGTATGGTCAGTTCCCTGCTACTTCTGGCTTTGCCTAAACAAAGGTGAGAGGACCTATGGGGTATCTTGCATTCATCGATTGAAACTACAATTCAACCTCCATAAGGATTTTTGGCACAAAGAAAATCAAATATGACCATGGCACATCCAAACTTGTTTACTCCACCTGAGAATGGTTGTCACATGGAATGCACAAATGCATTAGGTCATAGTGAAGCTATTGAAGATAGATGGTTATATGATTGTAACATTAAATCTAAAGAGTTTTTCAACAAAAAAGGGTTGAATAGAAGACTACAATGCTGAAATTTAAATCACAAATTATATATATATTTTAAATATGTAATATTTATGCATTTGTAGGTAAATAGCATTTAACATATGTAAAGGGTGTATTATTTCTATCATAGGGTAGGGTAGGACAAGTTGAATAGTTATAAAAGAGTGGTGTGATGGTAGTTTTATAATAGCGGGGATTCTTTCAACATGCATGACATCACTTAGTAGTAAAGATGTGGAAAAACACAAATGCAATCTGAGGGGAACTACCAAGAGTTATTTACGATGTAAGTCAACCTCCCAACTCCATCGGACATCACTTTGTGCCTTTTCAAGAATTTTTGCAAGGTTGAATTTAAGAAATTGAATTTTTTCATAGTGCTTTTACAATTTAACTTTCCTAGGGAACCTATTGTCTTTTCTGCACCTTTTGTTGAAACTTGCAAATTTTGGATTTTTCAATTTTTACCCAATTTCATTTCCAACAAAGAAACCTATATATGATTTTTACAGAAACCCAGCCTTTCCAAATGTGGCCAGCTAAAACAACCTATAGCCATGGATATTTATCAAATCACAAATCCTTCAATCAATGCATAAGAAATGCCATTACATTATTGTAGCATTACATGGAATTATCACTGTGTTGAAAAGGTCAAGAACAAAGGCCTGTAAAACATTCAAGTTGTCACCAATAGGTTCTTTAACCTATATGCTCCTTCAAATTAATCATAGAAAGAGGTTGTCACATCATTATATGATAGTCTAAGGAAAATATGAGTACCATCTGTGGATGTTACAGGTTGTGACAACTCCCTTGAATTGGATAATAGTGTAAATTACAGAACACCTCTGACTTTCTTCTCATAAAGCTTTCCTCTTGGACTTTATATCTATTTATATTTTTATAACAACTCATCCCCTTACCATCTATTTCATTCAAGTGACCAGTCATTCAACAACTCAAAAGATGACTTGCCATAAAGGTACTATGAAAAACATTGAGATGAAAATATTGAAGAAGAGTCAGGATGAATACATGGAAGCCATTGCTGAAAACATTTTTAAATATCAAAATCTGGTAGAGGACTCAAAAATAAATGTCAGGTGTTGGTTATTCCACCTTGGTCATCTCACAAAATTTAGGCTTTGAGAGCTCATTTTGAGGATTTTCATTACTTCGGCCCTATTACTTTAACTAATTTTCATGTTAAACTTCCTTTGCTAAATAAAGAAACTCTATATCCAAGATCTAAAAAAAATGCAGATAGTACATATCTCTTCATGCCAAGCAGCTGGGTCTTTGGCTTCCTTCCATATGTATCAGCCTTTTTAATTTTTCCCGCTCCCTATTTTAACCTCCTATCTTGGTAGAATCCGAAGGTGGGGGTACATATTGCACTTTGCACCAAATTTTGGTGCAAAGTACGTGGGAGATCCTGCCTCCCACCATTTGTCTCTCCCTCACAGACTTTCATACTACCATGTGGATGTATTTCAAATCTTTGCATTTGATAACTTGGATTCTAGTAGAGGTCCACTTAGTCAACGTGCAATCAAATGACAAAAGCCCTGCCATGCATTATCATACTCCTTGCCTTGCACTTTGCATTTTGTTGTTACCCTCTACCCTTGGGATATGGAGGTGCAGCAGTACCTTGCACGTTGCACCTTGCATTGGTGCAAAGTGCATGGAGGACTCTACACTCCACCATGCACCTATATGCTTCACATATCTAGTAGAGTTTTGGACCATACCTGCACTTTTCACAATGTGTAGTCAACTCATTGACTTCTACGATACCCTTCCTACATGTTTTCTTTGGAAACTAAGAGATTTGACCATGTTTAATTTTCTTTCCTTTTTCCACATGGTTGTATAGGTGATGTTGCATAACTCCATGTCAAAAATACATAGTTGCATGCTTTTACAAACCCTATTGCATTCCAATGTTTCCCTTTATGTAAGCATGGCTAGCTATATGTTGTTGCATAGATTTTGGGGCACCAACATCCCACATAACAATCACTCATGGGAAATGAGTTATGGAAAATAAATGAGATAAAATCTAACTATGAGAACTTTTTGGGTTTTGATTTTTGTATTTGAGTGTTGGATTGAATTTCTAATTTGAGTAGGTGCATAGGGGATAAAAATAGTGTAAATTGATCCATTTAATTCTAATTTTGAAAATATAATGTGATTTTCAGTTTGATTTGACCTCATTAAGTATGCTACCAAATAAATCACTCGAATGATTATGTGGGTACTAGATTAGGGTAAATATATCCACTTACATGTAATTGGAATAACCTAGTTTTATTTGAGGCATGATTTTCTTAAGTTGAATACCACATTGAATAAATTCACTCATTTTTTTTCATAGTGGATGAAATTAGGGACAATCGAGTGCCTTAAGCATAATTTAAATAACATAATTTTTTTTGGGTCTAAATTTTCTGTATTTGAACCCATCCATTCATCCATTTAGTAAATTGGTTACATGGGGGGACTCAAATAGTGGAAATAAAGCGTAATAAAGGTAATTGTATAAAACTAATGTGTTTTTCCATTCAATTTTCCTTAACTAGGTACTTTATTAAATAATTCATCAAGCATTTATATCAATTTATTCATATTTTGCATTAGTGAAACTTCATTGTCACCAAGAATGTATATGAGATACATGAAACCTATCAATCAAAATTGCAAGTTAGAGAATATTAATAAACCTATACATGTGTTATACCATGAATATCACAAACTAAAAAATAAAAAATATAATTTGGGATGCTTTATTTTGGTCTCATTTCAGCCCACATCACTTGTGTGACCAAATATAACTTTTTAGAAAAAATTGTATACCCAAAAAGTTCAGAAAAGGAGAGAAGTTCAAAAAAGTTACTAGACATGATTTTTTTTAAAGTAGGTAGTGGGATATGTTTATTTATTTTCTATAATGTTTCTAGTCCTTCCATTAATTATTTCAAGGTTTGTTTTGTATGGATATGCTTTGATATTTAACATTTGGGTGACATTATTTTGACTTTAGAACATGTTACTTTAATAAGTGATGTAATGTAGTGATACATATTATAAAAAAATATTTTTATGTAGTAACTAATTATAAGGTTAAATTTTTTGGTATTGGTCAATGGAGAGCATTGTGAATGTTAGGGTTTGGAAACTGAGTTTTTACTAAATAGTGTCAAAGGGTCGTGTTGTGGATGTTGGGGTGGACAAAGCAAAGTTGAAGGCTACAAAAGATATCTATGGTTTACAGAGGGATGAGGTAATGGGAAACGTAGGTCAAAACCCTATGAGACTTAATTAGCAAGGTGTACTAGCAATGATAGAGGCACTAATTCAGATATGGGTGGTCACAACATTGGTAGATAAAACTAATAAAGGTGATCTATATGGCTTATTTGGATTGGAGGAAGGAGAAATACATAAATAATAGGGAAACCTTATTTGATAATGTGGAAAGAAAAGTCATGGCATGCAAAACAAATTACTATTATTAAATAGATAACTTGGATGGATAGGACAAATGTTATGACAATGAATTCTTTTGGTGTATGAAATATCATCACACCAGTCTCTTTTGAAGATAAGGAACCTCAGGAGGTGCTTAAAAATGAGGAATGGATCACTAACCGATTCTAGTCAAGGCTCTTTGATCTCCACAAGTTGATCACCACTATGTAGCAACCATTAATAGAAGTTGGGTTGGATAGTTATCCCTATGATAGGAGTTTTTCATTGTGATTTTTGATCTCTATTAAGACCAAAAAGGTTGTCCAATGTAAGATCTAGATCTGGGATCAGAATTTTCTCTTTTCAAAACCATGGTTCTTGTATTTCAACATTCATACAAAGTCCCTTAGCAACATTTCCATTTGGTTTTGATTATTGTAGATTCCTCTCCATTTCTACTCTAAACCTTCACTTTCATTTATTGGTAATTCCATGGGTGAGGTACTCATGGTGGATAATACTACTAAGAAATGTTTTCACACTACTTTCACTTGTATCTTAGTCTATACAGATTTCTCTACTAACATTCTAGTGATTGTCGAGTTGAAAGTCAAAGACTATTGTTAGTCACAAAACCTTGATTATTACGGTTAAAATGTTTTTGTTGAAGATGATTTGAGATAGGCCATTTGGTCAAAAGTTTCAAAAATTTCAAGTAAGAGGTATAATCTTCATGGTGGAAGAATGTTCTTCCAATTAATCTTTATGTTTTGGACTGCATGATGACCATGGAAGAAGTGGAAATTATACTAGTGATTGATCAATATGATTATGAGATTCATGATACTATTTTCTTCCCATCTTTCATAAATTCTTAGGAATATTGTTTTAGGATGGTAACACCTCAAAGGTTCCTAAATAAGTTGAAGTAACTCCTGGTAGTTTCTAGCTAGGTAAAGAAGTCAAAAAATCATTAGTTTTCATGACTTAGGTGTTTTTGGAAGTAGAGAGGACTAGATGGTGGTGCAAAAAAAACTTGAAGCATCCATGAACCATCCATTATGATGTTCCTCTCCTATATGGAAGATTGTGAGAGATGGACATAAGTGTTTTGACACTGGTGGTAACGACTATGTAGGGGTAGGATGGTGCAACATGATTGATCATGTACAGGTTTAGTTTTTGATATTTTGACATGTATAATATGTCTCTCAAGGGATTGGTTTGGTTTCTTGGGTTATGTTAGTTTCTTCTTGGGCTATTTGCCTCTGTTGGCTAGTCTTTATTTTTCTAGTTGCATGGAATGTTTTGACTTCTTATCATATCATGGTTTTAATATGATATTATTAAGGTTTTTTGTAAGTCCATACTTTTAATAAGGAGGATGGAACCCATCAACCCTCAATTATCACTTAAAAAACAAGTCACGTAAGATTGAATTTAGAGGTAACATTAAGGTGATTTTAGAGCCAACATTAGGATGTATTTAGGAGGCAATGTTATGGTAAATATATATGCAACTTAAGATTGACATTAGAAGTGATGTTCTAGGGTGTCTTTATAGGTGAAATTAAAGGCAATTTATATATAAATTTATTTTGAATACAAAGGTAATATTAGCATCTCCTTATCAAGTTACATTTGGGTGGGTTTAGGGGTAGTATTAGGTTGTCTTTAGTAGGTGATGTTTTGGTGTCCTTAGAGATAAATTTACATGTTGAATTTATTTGTAATTCTATATTTATCTTTAGGAGTTAGTGTTGTGATTTTATGTGCATTTACTACATTTATAATTTGATTCTTGCATGCATTAACTTAATTTTATTTTAAATTCAAAGTGGGGAAATAATTTGAACAATCAATTCTGGTAGAGGAAACATTTTTTAACATCTTATTCACAATTTATCATATTTTGTTTTATTTAACATAATGTATTGTTCTTTTGTCCATAAGGGTTTCAATAATGTCTTTATTTGGATCTTGAGAATAAAATTTATATTAATCTATATATTAACATCATTAGACTATAAATCACATGCATTTCTTACCTTTTTGAGAAACTAGATCATGTGTGATCTCCAAGTCAAACCCTTCATTTGATTCAAAAATGTACCTTGCACATATCTATCTATTTTAGACTTATGGTCCCATGTTACCATTAATGTTGATTGTGCACCTTTAACCTCCATCAATGTGAATTTTAAGATTGACTACCGTGCATAATTTGTCCTAGATTTGTCTATATATAACAGGGCATATCAAAACATTTAAATAATCAAAAGATAGGGAATAAATATATAATCAAAATATCATATTTCAAACTTAGCTCAAAGAATAAAATATCTTTCCTACTACCTCATGTTCAGATTCATGGAATCACATATTACATAATTCAATAGCTAATTTTTTCCATTTCTTGAGGTTTCTTAACTTTCTCCCAAAAGCATACGATCTATAGTTCTAGATTGGATAATTGGATACCTTTTGTTGGGTCCTTTGTGTTATGCATTCTTTATTTTTATGATTTTCAAGTTATTGTGTGTGAAATTAAGAACCAATATTTTCCTAACTTGAATGCATAAAATAGTAAAATAAAAATGACTTATTTATAATTTATTAGATCCATTCTTATGAATTTCAAAACATTAACATTTTTAAAAAAATATTTCAATGATTGTAAAATAAAAAGCAAATTTATAATTAAATTTCCCATATAACAATTAAAATAATCTTAAATTTAAGATCTGACATAATTATGAACTATTCATTAAATGCTAGGCAGCTGTCATTATATGGACATATATATATATTTTAAATTTAAACACACGTAAATATGCAATACATCAAACAAATTTATTTAAAGGAGTTACAAATTATTAAATCTACTTATTATTTTTATAATATTATTATCACCTGGGAATAGAACTTTGAATTGCTCTATCAAGTATTAAATACGAAAAAATATGTTTATTAATGTTTGTGAAGAGTGGATGAATGAAATGTCACAGGGATAATTAATTACGGTTTGTGAAGACAACAATGTGGGATGAATGAAATGGCGCACGTATTATTTGTTTCCACTCACTACGTATTACGTGAAGCAGTATCTGGCGTATGACCACCGACAGTAAGCTTTCCATTCGCCCATGTCAATATATATGCAATGTTATAGAAAAAAGAAAGGAAAAATAAAAAATAAAAACAAATATTCAATCTTTATAAATATTGCGAAAAGAGAGAAATTAATGACAAAAACCTTGACTCCTTCGACTTCAAGTACAAAATTGAAAATGTATAAATGTTAAACCGAAAAAAAAAGGTTTGCCTAATCCTTGGACAAAAATATCCTTAAATCGTCCATCATCTAAGAGAATTTCTCATGTACTTACACTCCTAAGATCAATTTTGTTTGTCTTCCAAGCAAGTTTTATGATCATAAATAAAAAGACTCTGCTTAACAAAAAAGTTTCAAATTCTAAATTATTTTATCAAGACTTCACTTATTATCGAAGCGAACAAAAATTTATCAAATCTTCTGCCCTGTCACAAACCAAATCAACTACTACAGAGTGTGGCCAATTTCTAAACAAAAGTAAATCTTCTTGACAACTACCCTTTTTCATGTGCACGCTAAAAAAAAAAGCCTTACTCTTGCAATGATGGAATTTGAATACTCTAGACCCATGGTTGCTTGAGAAATATTATTTGGAGTGGCCCATCTTGTTCTTGAAAACCTCCAATATTTCTCCAATGGAGGTGTTTGAACAAGCAAAGCAATGGTAAATGGGGAACATAGTTTACTTTTAACTTTTTGATTTTTGGCTCTAACTTGTTTTTCAACACTTTGCCTTTTTTAAATTTGATTTTTTAGAATTTTACTTTAAGCACTACCTCCACAATTTTTAATGCATAAATGCATTACTTTTCACTTTTTAGTTTTTTGGGGAAATTTTGGTCTCTTTTACAGATTTGTAATTTTCCATTATTTTGGGGAAATTTGCGTCTCATTTTTAATTTTGTAATTTTGTTTATATTAGGGAAATCTAAAACTCAACAACAATTTAAAAATTTAAAAATTGTAAAATTATAATCACATTTGTTGTTCCCATGAAAAGATCCATTAGGGAAATGGGAACTCAAACTGTAATATGTAATTTGTAAAATTGTAAAATTACAAATTGTAGTTGTAGTTCCCATTTCCCTAAAACTATCCCTTAGGGAAATGGAAACTACAATTACAAATTTTAAATTTGCAAATTTGTAGATTGCAATTGGTAGTTGCAATTTCCCCAAAAGTTCCCTTAGGGAAATGGAAACTCCACCTGCAATTTATAATTTTCAAGTTTACATAATCATAAATGTCCTTAAAAATTCCCATTTGCACTAGGACCCTCAAAGAAATGGGAATTCCAACTTCAATTTATAGTTTTACAAAATTGTAATTCGCCTTGAAAGTTCCCACTGGCACTAAGAGCTCATGTTAATAGGTTTTAACTATGGGTTGGGAGATTCAAGTGCAATTTACAATTTGTACATTTGTAAAATTGCATTCTTCCGTAAAATTTCTGTGAAGCTCCTCTTGAGTTGACTTTATCCATGATCTGACCAATGGATTTGGGAGATTTGACCACAATTTTTAATTTACACTTTCTAAATTTATTCTCCTACACAAATCACCCAAGAGCTTTTAGATATTCTTTTACAATTTTTGAAACTTACAATTTTTTTTATTTTTCTTCTAAATCCATTCCAACCTAGTTTGGCAAATGACAATAAATGCATTTCTTGGCCTTGATAGTTAAAAATAATTTTACACCACCTAAAGATGGTCTTTGTCTATAAATCTTGCCCTTGATGTGTAACCTCTCGTATCTTTTTGAATATTGGTACAAATCATGATGTTTCTAGATCCTGAAAGTTATCTTTCACCTTATGTTCGTAAACATCCCTACACTGTCCACTAACCAAACAAAAACATGTCCAATCAACTTCTTTCAAGACATATCCTATCATAGCTTGAACACTATTGTCATTATCATTAACCAAGTGTGTCACTAATGGGAGGAAGAATGTCTCTACTTGTTCATCCACCACATTACTCAAAAATTTCTTAACAACTATATGTAACATTTCTGCCATAGCGTTTTGACCACTAGTGTGCTTATAACTGAGGTTTACTATGAAAATATATATATGATACTACAAACGCTTGTCACAAAGAGGATATTCATCTCTGTTCTAAACTCCTTTTCGCCAAGATTTTCATATCTCTTAACTAATTTGGTAGACTCTTTCACAACAATTACCTTTTTATCAAATAACAAGCCTTTTTAGATCTTTCTAAAGGCAACCCTTATAGTTGTAGCATTGAGTTCCTAAAAATGAAATACCTTCAACCCCTTTGAATTAAACTTATGCTGCTTTTAAATAAACATGGGGTGGGAAAACACTAAATCGTATGAGTTCTAGGATAAAAACAAGTAGAAGATTAAATGATTTAGCCTTTCAAAATTCGTGTTGATCCAACAAAGCAACAATAACATCATGCAAAAAAGTAGTGACTAATTGATTTCAATCGTGGAAAAAGTGTGCTCAAATAGTGAACCTTCCTGGTGTTGACTCCCTTTCACCCTACTATTGTACATGAGATAACAGGTGGCTTACCTTTCTACTTTGGGTGGGATTTTTCAACATTACTCTTTCATAGCCTGCACATTTTAACAAGCCATGGGATCCAGAGATGGAAAATCACGTTTTAATTTTTTAATTTGTCAAATTACTAATGGAAAATCACTTTTTGATGTTTCCATTATACAATTGTATTTTTTGGTTAGAAATCTCATGAGCTTTCACTCTCTCATTTTCAATTTGGTTATACCCCCTTGAACCCTCACAGAACTTTTATGCCTCAAATTCAATTATCCTCAATCAATCCTATAGTCAACACTAGAATTCCCACCAACTATAAAAATTTAAACTTTATTTAATTCCATTGCTTTCCCACCATGAGGGTAGGCTACGTGTAATGTGGGGATGAAAACATGATTTTTTGACTCTCATTCAAATAATGTAGGCATAAGGACCTACATATCATGCTACCCCAGTAGTGCTTAAAACTTTGTTATGTTCATCTAAGTGATGCCTCCGCCATGTGGGCTTATGTTTTCTACCATGGACCCCTTACTAAAGTGCCCAACATATTTGGGCACCAACACTATAAATCACATGTATTTCATACATTTTCATGAAACTAGATCATGTGTCCTCTCCAAGTCAGAACCTCCATTTGATTCAAAGATGTCCTTTGCACGTGTGTATCCATTTTAGACATATGGGCCCACATTACCATTAATGTTGATTCTGCACCTTTATCCTCCATCAATGTGAGTTTTAAGGTCTGCCATTGTCTATAATTTGTCTTAGATTTGTCTATATATAGTAGGTCATGTTAAACCATTTAGATAATTGGAAGATAGGGAAGAAATATATAATAAAAATATCATATTTCAAGCTAATGTCAAAGATTCAAATATCTTTCCTCCTACTTCAAGTTCAGATTCATTGAGTCACATATTACATAAGTCGGTAATTAAATTTTTCCATTTCTTTAGGTTTCTAAACATTCCCTCAAAATTATTTGCTGTATATTTCTAGGTATGGTAATTGGGTACTTTTTCCATAATAGTGTACTTTAGTTTAGGACCTTTCATAGCTTTACTAAAGAAAGCTATGTGCTTCTCATCACCATCTTCATTATTTTTCAATAGGATAACAACAAGATTATTGTATGATGTAAAAGAGAATACCTAAAATGACCTTGTGTAATCAGGACTAGCCAACTTAGGAGCAAACTTTAAAGCTTCCTTGATGTCACTAAATGCTTACATGGCCCTCTCCTCCCACTTGATGGTCTGGTCTTTCTTCAACATAGAAGTAATAGGCAAAGTAATCAATATGAAATTAGACATAAACCTTCTTACAAAGTTAATTTGTCAAAATAAATATTGAATTCCTTTCTTGGACTATGGGATAGGCACTTTACCAATGGCTTTGACCCTTTCAAGATCAATCATGACACCCTTCTTGGACACTATATGTTCCATCAACTTGGTTTTATCCACTCCAAAGTGGCACTTCTTGGGATTAAGTGAAATACTAAACTCACGGTACCTAATAAAAACCTTTTTCAAATGATTGAAAAGCTCTTCTCTTATTTTGGATTACATAGTAATATCATCTTCACACATAGTAATAAACTAATAAATTATCCCTGTAAAGGCAACATCTATAGATTGTTGGAACATTGCACTAGCATTCATCAATTTAGAAGGCATCCACATATATAAATAAGTGCCCCATGGTATGGTGAATATAGTTTTGCACCTCTCAAATTCTTTCACCACAACCTTATTATAAATTGAGAAACCATCGAATGTGCACAATAATTTTGAACTAGTGAATCTTTGTAATAGGTTCTCCATATTGGGTAAGGGATAATTATCTCTTTAACAAGCTTTGATTAGATTCCATAAATCCACACACAAGCAGATATCACCATTATTTTTATGTATAGGGACTAAATTTGTAACCCATGAGGAGTACTTGATGGGCTGAATGATACCACCATCCCTTACCTTCAACTCCTCTCGCATCTTAGTGGCCAAGATGGGGTTAATGGGCATATGTTTTTACTTGTAAGGTTTGATACCAAGCTATAATGGGATGACGTGATAGAACAAGTCTTCCCTATACATTTTTAGCTTAGATAAGACAATGCTAAGCAATCTTGGTACATCCTTAGTAGTTGCATGTAATATTTCTTCTTAGTTGCACTTAAGTGAGTACCCAATAAAACCATCCATGGATTCCCATGAGAACCCAAGTTACACTCAATTACATCATCTGAAATGAATGAATCTCTTGGCTTGATTTTATTAGCTCCATAAAAAATGCTTGTAAATTTACCACTCCTCTTGGAATAGTTTTTGTCTTCAGTTAAGTGATGTCTTTCCAAATCAAGGTCTCTTTCCCATCAAAAACCTAAACTATGAATTCCATGTCTATGAGATGATCATGAAACTCAGCTTCATAGTTTCGAAACCTTTTAATTTGTTCATCATCATCAAATACCTACTAGTGATGAACATTGTCTGGGATTAAAGGCCTTAAAATCACCTTTGCCTGATACTGACAACAAGGGCTTATATTTGCAATGTCAAATTGAGCACCCATCCCTAAAAGTCTGTCAGCTTCTTGGTTGAAACTTCTATCATGATAACAATTATTAAATACATCAAAAAACTCCAATAAGTCCCAAATATCATTTTGATATTGTTCTAATCTTTTATTTTTTGGGAAAAGCATTGTGTAATTGCTTTACCACCAGCTTAGAATCACCCTTAAGAATTGGACATTTGATTTCATATTCATAGGCATTCTGTAGTCCATGCAAGAGTGCCTCATACTTAATGATTATTTTAGGACACTCAAAATAAATCTTGAAAGCAAACATAACACATTTACCGTTGGGGGCATAAAAGACAACCCTAGCTCCTTTTCCAATATTGGAGCAAGATCCATCAAAGAAAATATTCTAAAACACATTATTTTTTTAGGATCAACATCAATAACAATAGGAAATTCACTAGTAGTTACATTCCCAACAAAGTTACCAATGTCAATGTCCATGTACAACACTTCACTAAGAGCATGCCGAATCTTCAATCACATATAACATATTTGGCTCTCTATAAAGTCTGACCATCTTACCCTCCAAAGGAATGGTGGTGTAAGAAAGGTTCATCTACACACTTCCACCCATACTCATAGTGTATTTATGAGACAACAACATCCCACATTTAGGTGCGACATCTACAACCACCACATCCATGTTCAAGTACTTTCCAGGATGAACTACCAACTACACCACTAGTCCCTTAACTTATCCAAAAACTAGAACCTCTCATTAGTATCTTGCATAACACTTAACAAAGGCTGATGTGATCCTCACTCAAATCTCATTGGAGATACTGAAGGGCATCACATTGTAAAAAGCACCAAACTCAAAAATGTAACTGTGAACAATCAAACCAATGATCAACAAAGTCATATAAAATATATCTTATTTTAGCTACATTTATACCAATGCCATCCCCAAATAAACCTCTGAGGTGGGTTCAATAACCTCTTCTGATTCTTCATCTTCTTTTGGGAGTGTTTGGAGTAACTTAATTTCATTTACAACTGACCTTTTACCAAATTCTAAATATTCAAAGGCCTTCTTCCTATGTTTAGGTATTCACAATAACTCAATAAGTGGTATAGTGATCTTTATTTGACTCAACATTTAAGCCATTTCACACACACTATATGGAGGAAGATGTGTGTTTAGTGAAAGGGTAATGACCCCTTCAACTAGAATACAATCAATTAAAATCTAAGGCAAATAAGGCTTGGGTGGTTCTAAAAATTTGACAACAGCCTTCAAAATTAGATTTTTCTTAAGCTCATTAGTACCGTTAGGGATGCTAGACAACATGGGTGTTCTATTAATCCTAATAGGAGAACTTATAGGCTTAGTAACTTAGGTTACAGGTGCCATTTTGGAAGGTTCTTAGACTATTTTAACTTACTTTTCATCCTTGTTTGCATTCCCTACCTTTGAATATGTAGTAGGAATGTCCTAAGGAGTATCACCTATTTGGCTACTTCTCATTTTGTAGTCACCCTTTTGGGTAGCTATGGCATTAATTAATAACTACCTTTCCTCAACTGATGGATTGGCCCTAGGATATTTCTTGATCATCATGGATCACAAGGGATCAAAATCATTAATAGGAAACTCATATACTTGTGCCACATTAACATCAAAATCAAAGTCAAAAGTTTGAACACTTTCCAATTTTACAAGACTCTAGAGGTGATCATTCATAGTATCAGTCTATAACTTTGTGGAGGCAATCGATTCATCCCAAGGTGTTTGACAATCAAACATAAAAATCCCATAGACAAATGACGCATACTCGGGTTCAAATGGCTCTTCATCGTCTTCTTCAGTAGCATCACATGGAAGGTGTCAAAGGAAACATTTATCACACCAATCAATCTCTGTATCAAAATTTACAACATTTACCTTGGCATTTAATGGATCAGACACTTCTTTTCTAGCCCCTCTATTTTTATTTCTATTCATTCTATTTTCACTTACAGGCCTCTTCACTCTGTCATTATCTTGATTATAGAAATTAGGCCACCTTTGTGCTTGATTTGGATTTGGAGACCTTTCATAACTATTAGAGACCTGAGGGACCCCCTTTTTATCTCTTGCCAAGTTATATGACATTTATTTGACAATAAAGGGCAAAGTTTTGACAGTTTCTTCCAAGTTGGTTGTCTTTGTAGGCAAAGTTTTTTTCAAATTGACCAACTTCACGTTAGCCCTCTTATTTAAAGGATTTCCTATAGCCTTGATGTTGATCTCAATTCGGATGTCCCTATTGAAAGCCAACAATAAGTTAGTAGGAGCCTTGTCCCTAAAGAAATATGCAGCCTTTTTATTAAAGGCATCACAATACTTTATCAAGCACATTGTATCACTGGGCCTAATGTTTTTGAGTAGCCACATCATGGTCTTGTTGAGCTAAGTGTTGAAGTCTTACAAACACTCATTATAATTACTCTTGATATTCTCAAATTCAGCCAAGATAAACCTTGGATCAATCTTAGCACCATACAAAATTCTAAAAATATTTTGCATATCTTCCCATGAATCAATGTATCTAGTGGGAAGGGATTAAACCATTCATGAGCATCTTCCTCCAGTATGTCCACAAATAACATGATGCACACATCCTCGCTCTTAACCTCAAAATTTTCAATGACATTTTGCTAATCCCTTAGGTGTTGATCATCACTGACTACATTATTCTCTTGAAATTTTGGGAGGTATTTCCTAGCTTCATTTGGGACCTTATAAGGATAACCTTCCATCTGATCAAAATTTATAGGCTGGAATATAGGAATGCAGAATTCATGATGTGCATTTTCATCTTGGTCCCTATGCTTCATAATTAGTTCAATAGTAGGTTGAAGAACAAATGGTAAAGGGACACAAGGCACTGAATGAGGTGGACTTGGTAGATCAGACTTGGGAGGGGATTCAACTAGTTGAGATAGAGTTGGAAAATAAATAGGAATATATGTTTTAGAATTATTAAAAGACCTGTGATAGTAATCAACAATGGTGAGTTCAAAAAAACTCTCAAGACTATCAAAATCTTGGCCGTCTAAAGAGTCTTTAGTAGCTAAACCTTGCCCTTCAGAAGGAAACCAAACTTATCTCCGTCTTTTTCATGCAAAATTTCGGGAAAGACAAGTCTTTTGGATGAGTCACCTTTGAAAGATGATCTCAATCCTTCCATATTTACAAATGAAAAAGAATGCTCAAATATGAAATGAAGATATTCGAAATAGGAACTAATATTCCCTAAAACCAGGTGATAAAATTTGAGTCACCAATAGAAAAAGATTCTAGAATGTAACAGTTCATAAACTAGTTGTGATGTATGTTGAAAACATAATTTGATGAGTTTAATAATGATATAATATGCAAAGACACTAATATTTCCAAAATTATGTTCAAAAGGGAAAAGACACCTTTCAACATGGAATATAAACAACTCTTTATAGTAAACATAAACGAAATCAAATTGTAAAACCTCAAATCCTATCACATCCCTAAGTGGACTATTTCAATGTTGATGGTCAAGATGGTCAAATCAATGTAGTAATAGTAGAGAACTTCACAAGGTGAAATACTCATGGATTTAGCTCTCTACAAGAGTCCCTAGAAACACAAGTTACCTAGACTTAAATTTAATCCTTGGCAATGGTACCATAAAAGTGTTGGTTCTGAGTTGTACACCTTGTGCACTTGGCCTTGCATACTTGAGATAAATGGAAATCAATGATGAAAAAACTACTTATATGTCATTGTATTCTATGGAATGTTTGACATCAAGATTAGAATGAAATATGAAAAATGACTGGGAGGCACATATAGAGGGTATTGTTAACTCCTTGCTACTTTTGGCTCTGTCAAAACCAAGGTGAGAGAACCTATGGGGCAGCTTGCTCACATGGAGGAATTTTACACTTCAATCTCCATGGTGATTCTTGGCACAAAATGGAAATATGACTAAAGCATAACCAAGTCTACACACTTCACCAATGAAGGGTTGTCACATGAAATTCACAAATGCTTTATGTCATACACAAACTACTAAAGATAGATGATAAGATGACTGTAGTCTTCATTTTTATAAGGGCTAAATGGAAAAATGCAGCACTAGGATTTCAAGCATAAATTACAAACACATTTCAAATATGTAATATCTCATGTGTCTACAAGGCAAATAACACTTATTTTATGAAAAGGATGTGTTAAATGTAGGGTAATATAAGGTGGGATAGTTAGATAGTAATAGAAAAGAGGATGGTATGCTAGTAATTTTCAAACACCAGGGTTTCTTTTAAGATACGTGACATCACTCATTATAAAGATGTAGAAAAAATGTCTTACAAGACAGTGGAAACTACCAGGAGCGATTTGAATCCATTGGTTCCAATATAATGAAAATACCCAAGTAATTCTTGAAACCCTTGAGAATACACTGCAACTAAGATTTCAAATAATTTTTACTATTGAATCCACAAACCTAGGGTGCCCTTTGAAGATAATCAACAATATGTTTCCAAATTACTTGTAGAAAGGGATTTATAACCTAGAGCTAATTCCAAAATTATAACCACTAGTGAGTATAGAGCAAGATATCCAATTAGCTAAACTAACAAAACATATCCAAGGTCTGAAACCAATATGTAGATAATACCTGTCTCTTCATGCCAAACAACTAGGTCTTTGGCTTCTGTCCATATGTATCAGCCTCTTTAATTTTTCTTGCTCCCTATTTTTCATGCCTATCTTGATAGAATCTGAAGGTGGGGGTAAATATTGCACTTTGCACCAAATGTTGGTTCAAAGTGTGTGGGAGATCCTACCTATTGCCATTTGCCTCTCTCTCACAGACTTCCATACTACCATGTGGATGTATTTAAAATATTTGCATTTGATTAATTAGATTTTGGTGGAGGTCCTTTTAGCTAATGTGCAATCAAATGACAAAATCTCTTCCATGCATTTTCATACTCCTTACCTTGTACTTTGTATTTTGTTTTTTCCCTCTACCCTCAAGATACGGAGGTGTGGCAGTACCTTGCACATTGCACCTTGCATTGGTGTAAAGTGCATGGAGGACTTTGGACTTCACCATACACCTATATGCTTCACATATCTGGCAGAGTTTTGGACCATTCTTGCACTTTTCACAATCTGTAGTAAACAATGCCCTTTAAACATGAAGATGCGTTAAATTGACTCAAGGAATCTTAAATATTAAAAACAATAGTGTTTACCTCAACAACTTACAAATTGGTCTTAGCCATAAGCTTGGGTAGACCCATCCCTCTTACCAACTTATTTTTTTGGATATCCATGTCATACTCTTATAACTTGTTGACCCACCTATACCATTTGTTGGATAAGTTAGCCTGAGTTAAAATGTCTTTCACCATGATGTGTAGGATGTAGGCAATAATATGTGAACTCAGAATATATGACCTAAATGTTTTAACAACCTTCAAAAAAGCAAAATATTATTTTTCCATAATAGTGTACTTTAGTTCAGGACCTTGCATAGCTTTAATAAAGAAAGCTATGTGTTGCTCATGGCCATCTTCATTCTTTTACAATAGGAGAAAAACAAGAGTATTGTAAGATGTAAAAGAGAATGCCTAAAATGACCTCGTGTAATCAGGACCAACCAAGATAGGAGCAAACTTTAAAGCTTCCTTGATGTCACTAAATTCTTACATGGCCTTCTCCTCCCACTTGATGGTCTGGTCTTTCTTCAACATAGAAGTAATAAGCAAAGTAATCAATATGATATTAGACATAAACCTTCTTACAAAGTTAATTTGTCAAAAGAAAGATTGAATTCCTTTCTTGGACTATGGGATAAGCAGTTTATCAATGGCTTTGACCCTTTCAAGATCAATCATGACACCCTTCATGGACACTATATTTTCCAACAACTTGGTTTTATCCACTCCAAAGTGGCACTTCTTGGGATTAAGTGAAATACTGAACACACTGTATGTAATCAAAATCTTTTTTAAATTATTCAAAAGCGCTTCTCTTATTTTATATTACATAGTAATATCATCTTGATACATAGTAATAAACTAAGTAATTATCCCTGTAAAGGCAACATCCATAGATTGCTGGAACATTCCACTAGCATTCATCAATTCAGAAGGCATCCACATATATAAATAAGTGCCTCATGATATGGTGAATATAGTTGTGGACCTCTTAGATTCTTTCACCACAACCTAATTTTAAATTGAGAAAACATCGAATGTGGACAATAATTCTGAACTAGTGATGCTTAGTAATAGGTTCTCCATATTGGGCAATGGATAATTATCTTTTAAAGAAGCTTTGTTTAGATTCCATAAATCCACACACAAGTAGATATCACCATTATTTTTATTTATAAGGACTAAATTTATAACCAATGAGGAGTACCTGATGGGCTGAATGATACCACCATCCCTTAGATTCTTTAGCTCCTCTTGCATCTTGGTGGCCAAGATGAGGTTAATGGGCCTATGTTTTTACCTGTAACATTTGATATCAAGTTATAACGGGATGACGTGCTGTAAAAAGTATTCCCTATACATTTTTAGCTCAGATAAGACACTGCTAAGCAATCTTGGTACATCCTTAGCAATTCCATGTAAGATTTCTTCTTAGTTGCACTTAAGTGAATACCCAACCAAACCTTCCTTGGATTCTCATGAGAACCCAAGATGCACTCAATTAAATATTTTGAAATGAATGATTTTATTAGCTCCATACACAATGCTTGTAAATTGATTAGTCCTCTTGGAATAGATTTTGTCTTCAGTTAAATGATGTCTTTCCCAATCAAGGTCTCTTTCCCATCAAAAAACCTAAACTATGAATTCCATGTCTATGAGATGATCATGAAACTCAGCTTCATAGTTTAGAAACCTTTTAATTTTTTCATCATCATCAAAGACCTACAAGTGATGAACATTGTCTGGGATTAAAGGCCTAAAAATCACCCTCACCTAATAATGACAACAAGGGCTTGTATTTGCAATGTAAAATTGAGAACCCATCCCTACAAGTTTGTCAGCTTCTTGGTTGAAACTTCTATCATGATAACAAATATTAAATACATTAAAAACTCCAATAAGTCCCAAATATCATTATGATATTATTCTAATCTTTTATTTTTTTAAGTAAAAGCATTATGTAATTGCTTTACCACCAACTTAGAATCACCCTTAAGGATTGGACTTTTGATTTCATATTCATAGGCATTTTGTAGACCATTCAAGAGTGCCTCATACTTAGTGATATTGCTAGGACACTTGAAATAAATATAGAAAGCAAACATAAAACATTTACTATTGGGGGCATAAAAAACAACCCTAGCTCCATTTCCAATATTGGAGCAAGATCCATCAAAGAACATCTTCTAAAATACATTCTTTCTTTAGGCTCAATGTCAATAAAAATATGATATTCTCTAGGAATATTCTTTACCAGCTAAACCTTTCCCTTCAAAAGGCCTCCAAAGTTATCTCCATCTTTTTGATGCAAACTTCAGGGCAAGACAAGTCTTTTGGATGAGTCACCTCTAAAAGATGATCTCAATCATTCCAGATTTGCAAATGAAAAAGAATGCTCAAATATGAAATGAAGATATTCAAAATAGGCACTAATCTTCCTTGAAAATAGGTGATAAAATTAGAGTCACCAATAGAAAGAAAATTCTAGAATGTAATAGTTCATAAACTAGTTGTGATGCACGTTGAAACCATACTTTGTTGAGTTTAATGATGGTATAATACACCAAATTATGTTTAAAAGGGAAAAGACAACTTTTAACATGCAATATTAATAACTCTTTATAGTAAACATAACCGAAATCAAATTGTCAAACCTCAAATCCTAGCACATCCCCAAGTGGAGTATTTCAATGTCGATGGTAAAGATGGTTAGATCAATGTAGTAATAGTAGAGAACTTCACAAGGTGAAATACTCATGGATTTAGCTCTCTACAATAGTTCTTGGAAACACAAGTTACCTAAACTTCAGTTTAATACTTGGCAATGGTACCATAAGAGTGTTAGTTCATAGTTGTACACCTTGTGCACTTGGCCTTACACACATGAGAGAAATGGCAAGAATTCATGAAAAAATTATTTATATGTCATTGTATTCTATGGAGTGTTTGACATCAATATTTGAATGAAATGGAAAAAATGACTGGGAGGCACATATAGAGGATATTGTTAACTCCTTGCTACTTTTGGCTCTATCTAAACCAAGGTGAGAGAACCTATGGGATAGCTTGCTCACATGGAGGGATTTTACACTTCAAACTCCATGGTGATTCTTGGCACAAAAGGGAAATATGACCAAAGCATAACCAAGTTGGAACACTTCACACATGAAGGGTTGTCACATGAAATACACAAATGCTTTATGTCATACACAAACTACTAAAGATAGATGATAAGATGACTACAATCTGAATTTTTAAAAAATATTAAACAATAAGGGATAAATGGAAAAATGTAGCACACAAATTTGAAGCACAAATTACAAACACATTTCAAACATCTAAGATCTTATGTTTCTTCAAGGCATATAACACTTATGTTATGAAAATGATGTGTTAAACGCAGAGTAAAACATGGTAGGATACTTAGATAATTATAGAAAAGAGGATGGTATGCTAGTGGTTTTCAAACATTAGGGTTTCTTTCAAGATACAAGACATCACTCTTCACAAAGATGTAGAAAAAATGGCTTACAAGCTAGTGGAAACTACCAGGAGTGATTTGAATTCATTGGGGCCAATATTATGAAAATACCTAAATGATTCTTGAAACCTTTAAGCATACACTGCAACTAAGATTTCAAATAATTTTTCCTAATGAATCCAAAAACCTAGGGTGCCCTTAGAAGGTATTCAACAATATGTTTCCAAATTACTTGCACAAAGGGATTTATAACCTAAAGCTAAGTTCAAAATATAACTAGTGGTGAGCATAGAGTAAGATATCCAATCAGTTGAACCACAAAAACATATCATTATGTTCCATCAATAGAAAAGAGTAAGAACCACTAATATTTTTCATTAACTTGGAAAGAGATCTTACATACAACAATGTTTAGAAATGTTGCCATGGGGACAACCATGTTGGATAGGGGAGACATAGATAAATTATCTGAAAACTTGCTAATGGTTGTACAAGCTCCAACCACCATAGAAAGGGAGGAAAAATACACACACAATAGTGATCCTAAAGTTCTGGAGGATCCTATACCTGGATAAAATAAGAAACTAATAGCAACCAACAACCTATGAATAGAAGACAAGCCTCCTATTTATACATTCTCAAAACCTTCAAATATGGGAATAAGAGTTACAACTTGAAAAGATGTAGAACACCCCTTCAAGTTCCACCAAGATGCTTCTAGCTGGAAAAAAATCTTTGTCACACTTGGAATCTTCATATATTTGCAAACAAAAAGATCCCTCTAACTACCTCTACAAGAAATGATGGAAATTTTCAATAACCCATTGCTCTCTTTGGCTGGAAATGGATTTGACACAAGATTGAATGAGAATTTTCATGGGCCGAACAAACTTTGTCTTCTTGTGTAACTACCTTGGGGATGCCCCGGACAACATTCTGGTATAGTTAGAACCTTCAACACTTTTAATGATGGCATGAAAATATTATGGATCCATGGCTATTTGAATAATCATCCTTGGAGTGACCCACCTAGATCTTGAAAACCTACAATTTCTCTCACATGAAAGAGCTTGGGAAAATAAAGCAAATGAAAATACAATAACTTATGTGTATTTCACCCTTTTTGCATTTTAGTTCGAAACATGCATTTTTACCTTTTCTAATTTGCACTTTTAAATTTTTGCAAATTTACCCTTTTGCACTTTTACTTTTGGTTTTTGAGAATTTTTTCTTCTTCGTAATTTCTTCTAGATTTCCTTTTTTAATGCATAAATGCATTATGTGAACTTTTCACCTTTTGGGTAACCTAGTCCTTTAATACAAATTTGCACCAAGTGTAATTTGTGCCATGTAAAATTTGCACCAAGTGAAATTTGCACGGTGCTTTCTCCACTAAAATCTCCCTTTGTAGCTCGTAGAATCCAAAGATGGGAGTGAACTTTGCACTTTGCAGGAAAAGTTGGTGTGAAATGTAAGTCAACCTCCCGGCTCCACCGAACATCACTTTGTGCCTTTTCAAGCATTTTTGCAAGGTTCAATTTAAGAAATTGAATTTTTTCATAGTGCTTTTACAACTTAAATTTCCCAGGGAACCTAGGGTCTTTTCTGCAACTTTTGTTGAAACTTCCAAATTTTGGATTTTTCAATTTTTACCCAATCTCATTTCTAGCAAAGAAACCTATATATGATTTTTACATAAACCCAACCTTTTCCAAATGTGGCTAGCCAACACAACCTATAGCCATGCATATTTATCAAATCACAGATCATCAATCAATGCATAAGAAATGCCATTACATTATTGTAGCGTTACATGGAATTGTCATTGTGTTCAAAAGGTCCAGAACAAAGGCCCATCAAACATTTAACATGTCACCAATAGTTTCTCTAAACTCTAAGATCCTTCAAGTTGATCATAGAAATATCTTGTCACATCATTATATGATAGTTCAACAAAAATATGAGTACCAATTGAGGATTTTACAGGTTGTGACAACTCCCTTGAATTTGATAATAGTGGAAATTGCAGAACACCTCTGACTTTCTTCTCATAAAGCTTTCCTCTTGGACTTTATATCTATTTCCATTTTTATAACAACTCATCCCCTTCTCATCTTTTTCATTCAAGTGACCAGTCATTCAACAACTCAAAAGATGACTTGCCATAAGGATATTATGAAAAGCATTGAGATGAAAATCAAGATGAACAGTCAGGCTGAATACATGGAAGCCATGGCTGTAAACCTTTTTAAATATCAAAATCTTATCGAAGACTTAGAAATAAATGTGAGGTGCTGGTTATTCCACCTTAGACATCTATCAAAATTTAGGCTTTGAGAGCTCATTCTGAGGAGTTTCTTTAAAACAAATGCATCACTATTACTTCAACTAATTTTCATGTTAAATTTATTTTGATAATTAAAGAAACTCTGTATCCAAGGTCTAAAACCAATATGCAGATAATACTTGTCTCTTCATGCCAAACAGCTAGGTCTTTGAATTCCTTCATATGTATCAGCCTTTTCAATTTTTCCCACTCCCTATTTTTCATGCCTATCTTGGTAGAATCCAAAGGTGGGGGTACATATTGCACTTTGCACCAAATGTTGGTGCAACGTGCATGGGAGATCCTACCTCCTGCCATTTGCCTCTCTCTCATAGACTTCCATACTACCATGTGGATGTATTTCAAATCTTTGCATTTGATTACTTGGATTCCGGTAGAGGTCCACTTAGTCAACATGCAATCAAGTGACAAAAGCTCTGCCATGCATTTTCATAATCCTTACCTTGCACTTTGCATTTTATTGTTTCTCTCTACCCATCAGGATATGGAGGTGTGACAGTACCTTGCATGTTACACCTTGCATTACTATAGAGTACATAGACGACTTTACACTCTATCATGCACATATCTGGTAGATTTTTGGAAACTAAGAGATTTGATGATGTTTAATTTACTGCCCTTCTTCCATGTGGTTGTATAGGTGATGTTAAATAATTCCATGTTAGAAATACATAGTTGCACGCTTTTCCAAACCTTGTTGCATTCCAATGTTTCCATCTATGTAAGCATGGCTAGTTGTATGTTGCTACGTACATTTTGGGGCACCAACAACCCACTTAACAATCACTCATGGGGAATGAGTTATGGAAAATCAATGAAATAAAATCTTACTCTGAGAACTTAAATAGATTTGGGTTTTGAATTTTGTATTTGAGTGTTGGATCGAATTTGTAACTTGAGTAGGTGAATAGGGGATAAAAATAGTATAAATTAATCTATTTAATTCTAATATTAAAAGTATAATGTGATTTGGAGTTTGATTTGACCCTATTAAGTCTGCTACTAAATAAATCACTCGAATGATTATGTGGGTACTAGATTAGGGTAAATATATCCCCTTACATCTAATTGGAACAACCTAGTTTTATTTGAGGCATGATTTTCTTAAATTGAATACCACACTGAATAAATTCACTCATTTCCTTTCATAGTGGATGAAATTAGGGATAATCGAGTGCCTTAAACATAATTGAAACAACATAATTTTTTTTGGGTCTAAATTTTCCATATTTGATCTACTCCATTTGTCCATTTACTAAATTGGTTCCATGGGGGGACTCAAATTGTGAAAATAAATCATAATAAAGGTAATTGTAGAAAATTAATGTGTTTTTGCATTCAATTTTCCTTAACTAGATTCCTTATTAAATAAGTCATCGAGCATTTATATCAATTTTTTCATCTTTTGCATTAGTGAAACTTCATTCTCACCTAAAATGTATATGAGATACACACCGCCTATCAATTGAAGCTGGGAGTTAGAGAATATTAATAAATCTATACATGTGTTATACCATGAATATCACCAACTAAAAAATAACAATTTCTATGCATGTACATTTATATTTATGTATTAATTTAGTATTGTTAAAAAAATAACATATTTAAAAATACTAAAATATTATATTAAACACATGGGCTGCTTGATTTTGGTCTCATTTTAGCCCACATCACTTGTGTGAACAAATATAACTTTTCAAAAAAAATTGTATACCCAAAAATTTTACAAAAGGAGAGAAGTTTAAAAAAGTTACTAGACATGATTTTTTTTTGAAGTAGGTAGTGAGATATGTTTATTTATTTTCTATAAAGTTGCTAGTCCTTCCATTAATTTTTTTTCTGTGTTGGATATGCTATGATATTTAACATTTGGATGACATTATTGTGACTTAAGAACATGTTACTTTAACAAGTGATGTAATGTAGTGATACATATTACAAAAAATATGTCGATGTGGTAACTAATAACAAGGTGAAAATTTTAGGTATTGGTTAATGGAGAGCATTGTGAATGTTAGGGTTTTGAAACTAAGTTTTTACTAGGTAATGTCAAAGGGTCGTGTGGTGGATGTTGGGGTGGACAAAGCAAAGTTGAAGGCTACAACAAATATCTATGGTATACAAAGGGATGAGGTAATGGGAAACGTAGGTTGAAACCCTATGAGACTTAATTAGGAAGGTGTACCAGTAATGATAGAGGCACTGATTCAAATTCGGGTGGTCACAATATTGGTAGATAAAACTAATAAAGGTGATCTATATGGGTTATTTGGATTGAAGGAAGGATTCATACACAAATAATAGGGAAACCTAATTTGATAATAGGGAAAGAAAAGTCATGGCATGCAAAACTCATTACTATTGTTAAATAGATAACTTGGATGGATAGAACAAATGTTATGACAATGAATTCTTTTGGTGTATGAAATATCATCACTTCAGTATCTTGTGGGGACAAGGAACTTTAGGAGGTGCTTAGAAATGAGGAATCGATCACTAACCGATTCTAGCCAAGGCTCCTTGATCTCAACAAGTGGATCAATACTATGTAGCGACCATTAATAGAAGTTGGGTTTGATAGTTATCCCTATGCTTGGAGTTTTTCATTGTGATTTTTGATTTGTATTAAGACCAAAAAGGCTCTCCAAGGTAAGATATAGATTTGGGATCATAATTTTCTCTTTTCAAAACCATGGTTCTTGTGTTTCAACATTCATACAAAATCCCTTAGCAACATATCCATTTGGTTCTGATTATTGTAGATTCCTCTCCAGTTTTACTCTAAACCTTTGCTTTCATTTATTGGTAATTATATGGATGAGGTACTCGTGGTGGATACTACTACTAAGAAATGTTTCCACACTACTTTCAATTGTATCTTAGTCTATATGGAAATCTCTACTAACCTTCTAGTGATTGTCGAGTTCAAAGTCAAAGACTATTGTTATTCACAAACCCTTGATTATTAGGGTTGAACCTTTTCTTTTGAAGGTGATTTGAGGTAGGCCATTTGGCCAAAAGTTTCAAAAATTTCAAGCAAGAGGTATAATCTTCATGGTGGAAGAATGCTTTTCCAATTTATCTTTAAGTTTTGGACTACATTATGACCATGGAAGAAGTGGAAATTATACTAGTGATTGATCAATATGATTATGAGATTCATGATACTATTTTCTTTCCCTCTTTCATAAATTCTTAGAAATATTGTTTTAGGATGGTAACACATCAAAGGTTCCTAAATAAGTTGAAGTTACTCTTGGTAGTTTCCAGCTAGGTAAAGAAGTCAAAAATATCATTATTGTCCATGACTCAGGTGTTTCTGGAAGTAGAGAGGACAAGATGGTAGTGCAGGAAAACCTTGAAACTTCCATGAACCATCCATTATGATGCTTTTCTCCTATAGGGAAGATGATGAGATCTAGACATAAGTGTTTTGACATTATTGGTAATGACTATGTAGGGGCAGGATGGTACAACATGATTGATCATGTACAAGTTTAGATTTTGATATATTGAGATTTAGAATATGTCTCTCAAGGGATTAGTTTGGTTTCTTGGGTCATGTTAGTTTCATCTTGAGCTATTTGCCTCTGTTGGCTAGTCTTTATTTTTCTAGTTGCATGTAATTTTCTAACTTCTTAGCATATCATGGTTTTAATATGATATTATTAAGGTTTTTTTAAAATCCATACTTTTTAATAAGGAGCATTGAACCCATCAACCCTCAATTATCGCTTTGAAAACAAGTGATGTAAGATTGAATTTAGAGGTAACATTAGGTTGATTTTAGAGCCAACATTAGGATGTATTTAAGAGGCAATGTTATGGTGAATCTATATGCAACTAAAGATTGACATTAGAGGTGATGTTCTAGAGTGTCTTTATAGGTGAAATTAAAGGGAATTTATATATAAATTTATTGTGAATACAAAGGTAATATTAGCATCTCCTTAACAAGTTACATTTGGGTGGGTTTAAGGGTAGCATTAGGTTGTCTTTAGTAGGTGATGTTTTGGTGTCTTTAGAGACAAATTTACATGTTGAATTTATTTGTAATTCTATATTTATCTTTAGGAGTTAATTTTGTGATTTTATGTGCATTTACTACATTTATAATTTGATTCCTGCATGCATTAGCTTAATATTTTTTTAAATTCAAAGTGATGAAATAATTTGAACAATCAATTCTCGCAGAGGACACATTTTGTAACAT
This sequence comes from Torreya grandis, assembly GCA_037957365.1. NCBI lineage: Eukaryota > Viridiplantae > Streptophyta > Pinopsida > Cupressales > Taxaceae > Torreya > Torreya grandis. The sequence goes on along the minus strand of JARHVA010000214.1, from coordinate 4,985,033 downwards.
TTTATTCACAATTTATCATATTTTTTTTTCTTAACATAATGTATTTTTCTTTTGTCCATAAGGGTTTCAATAAAGTCTTTATTTGGATCTTGAGAATAAAATTTATATTAAACTATATATTAACATCATTAGACTATAAATCACATGCATTTCCTACCTTTTCGAGAAACTAGATCATGTGTCATCTCCAAGTTAGACCCTCCAATTGATTCAAAAATGTACCTTGCACATATCTATCTATTTTAGACTTATGGTCCCATGTTACCATTAATCTTGATTGTGCACCTTTAACCTCCATTAATGTGAATTTTAAGGTCGACTATCGTGCATAATTTGTCCTAGATTTGTCTATATATAACAGGCCATATCAAAACATTTAAATAATCAAAAGATAGGGAAGAAATATAGAATCAAAATATCATATTTCAAACTTAGGTCAAAGAATCAAATATCTTTCCTCCTACCTCAAGTTCAGATTCATGGAATCACAAATTACATAATTCAATAGCTAATTTTTTCCATTTCTTGAGGTTTTTAAACTTGTTCCCATAAGCGTACGATCTATAATTCTAGATTGGATAATTGATTACCTCTTGTTAGGTTCTTTGTGCTATATATTCTTTATTTTTATGATTTTCAAATTATAATGTATGAAATTAAGAGCCAATATATTCCTAACTTGAATGCATAAAATAGTAAAATAAAAATTACTTATTTATAATTTATTAGAACTATTCTTATGAATTTCAAAACATTATTATTGTTATAAAAATATTTAAATGATTGTAAAATAAAAAGCAAATTTATAATTAAATTTCCTGTATAACAATTAAAATAATCTTAAATTTAAGATCCGACATAATTATGAACTATTCATTAGATACTAGGTAGCTGCCATTATATGGACATAAACATTTTTTAAATTTAAACACATGTAAGTATGTAATACATACAAACAAATTTTATTTAAAGAAATTACAAATTAATAAATCTACTTATTATATTTATAATATTATTATCACCTGGGAATAGAACTTTGAATTGTTCTATCAAGTATTAAATACGAAAAAATATATTTATTAATGTTTGTGAAGAGTGGATGAATGAAATGTCACAGGTATTATTTATTACGGTTTGTGAGACAACAATGTGGGATGAATGAAATGGCGCACGTATTATTTGTTTCCACTCACTACGTATTACGTGAAGCAGTATCTGCCGTATGACCACCGACAGTAAGCTTTCCATTCGCCCATGTCCAATTATTTTCTTTTAATAATTGAGTTTGTTTTTCCAATCGTGGTGATCGAGGATCTGGAATAGTGCTATATACGGGTGCAAACCGATCCAAACTTGGAAACGGCTTATCATGTTCAGCGCAATAAGCAATGCGCTAATCTTCATAACCATTGATCTCACCAATCCTTCGAAGGTGGCTAAGTATGTTTAATCAGCTCAAACACACTTTTATTTCTGTCGAACTTGAATCAAATTTAATATTATGTGTTCGAGGAACGCTCCAGAGGAAGAAATAAAGACCGCAATTAATGTGCTATTGCAGATAGACATGAAAAATGTGTATATATAGAGCTAAAGAAGTATTAAAAAATCAAATGGCGTATTGAGGGTGGTCTCCCAAATATTTTATATTTTCATAAAATTATGAATCAATTTTCATAATTTGACATTAACCGTTGTGTTGAATATTAAACCAAACAATGTTGCGATGATTGTTTGCGTGTTTGACTGTTTAGTCCACCCGCATATCCTTTTAGTCCACCCGGCCCTAATTAATGAGTTTGGACATGGACGATGATGGGAATAGAAATGAATACAGCTATATAAAATATTATTTTGTTGAATGTCCCTTTTTCATTTTCGAAGAGCACATTTTTTAAATATTTCAGTAGAAACAATTTTGTGTCTGGCATAGCATCCCATGAAAACAATTTTGTTTAAACCGTTATGTCAGACACTTCACTGCGTTTATGTATACTTCCAAATTTTTGCTTCGTAGTGTGGATATAATTGTGATTGGAAACAAATAATAACGGTGCCAATTCATTCATCCCACATTGTTGTCTTCACAAACTGTAATAAATATATTTTTTTAGTATTAAATATTTGATAGAGCAATTCAAAGTTCTACTACATAATTATAATAATATTGCAAAAATAATAAGTAAACTTGTTAATTTCTAATTAATTTAAATAAATTTGTTTGTATGTATTGCATACTTTCATGTGTTTAAATTTAGAAATTATTTATGCCGATTCTGTGGTAGTTAGGTGACATGTAATTAATAGTTTACAATTACGCTAAATCTTAAATTTAATATTATCTTGTTTATTATATAGAAAATTCAATTTTAAATTTTATGTCTATTTTATAATCATTTAAATATTTTTATAAGAGTGTCAATATTTTCAAATGCATAAGGAAAGATCTGGTAAATTACAAATAAGTATTTTTTTAAAAATATCTTAAACATTTGTGTTATGGCTCAGAATATGTCCTTCACTTTTCTGAAATCATTCATGGGTTGTTAATTACTTGTAGAGACCTATAATACTTATTATTTTAGTTCACTAATTTTTATCAAGGATATATAATACTTATACGATTTTAAAAATAACATATCAAATGTAACGCATGATTAACAATTCATCAAATATAAAACATGATAATATTTATAATGTGTGTGTGTGCGGACATATTCAGACATTATGTGTGTGTGTGTGTGTGTGTGTGTGTGTGTGTGTGTGTGTGTGTATTCTTGGAGATTTAGTAGTTTTTGGCTATTTAACTTATTCCAAAACATTTTCTATAATAGAACTGTAATCCTTCATAGTTAAGGTTTTGAGTCCAATAGCATGTTAGGTTGTGGAGCTAAAAGCTTCAACTGTTGCAGACATGGAGGAGGTTGCTGAGTTCCAGGGAGACCGACGTCAACAGAGCATAGTGCAAAAGGAAACCGACATTGGCAAGTGTGAACTGAAGGGCAGCCGTCATCGACAGGAGGTCGGCCGACATCGGTCACCACCAAGCAGACAAGGACTGACGTCGGTCGCCTGTGGCGGTTCCAAAATTGTTGTTGATGAATAATCAGTTAAGTGAAGCGAGTGTTTGCATGATTAAGGGCTAATTATAGTCTCGAGCCGTGTGTCTAATTATTGTAATTAGAGATCTATTTTTATATGCATGGGATCCTATTTAAAGACCCATGAGGCATGTATTGTAATTAAGAAGGCAAGTAAAGCATTGAAGCAAGGAAGCAAGGTCAAGGAGATCTACAAGGTGTAAGGTCAAGGAGATCAGCTAAAGTATTCAAGGAGGGGATAAAAACTCAGGTTGTTGAGTTGGTTGTGGTTGAGCAAGAGAGAGAGGGAAGAAGTCCTTGAGGTGTGGCAAGCCTTTGAGGTGGAAGAAGAAGTGGCATCTTCTTTATTGTATTTTCTTCTAAGAGTATTTAATACAAGATTGTGTATTGTCTCTCAAATTCTTTACTGTTTCAAGTTTCTAGCTACTTAATCATTCTAGTATAATTCTGTGTTTAATTGCTTATAAGAAAGGTAATCAATTGTGCTTCTTAGGAGGGGTTCCTAACAGCTGGTATCAGAGCTACAGTTTGCAAGGAGCAGGTTATTGTTTGATTACAGGTCATTCTCAGGGGTTTTTGATCGAGTGGGAGTTCAGCAATGGTAGAAGAAAGTAAGCTACGAATGGAGAAGTTTAACGGTAATAATTATCAATATTGGAAGATGCAGATAGAAGATTATCTGTATCAGAAGGATTTGTACTTACTGTTTGGTGGGGTTGCATGCAAGCCCACAGATATGAAGGATGAAGAATGGAATGTTTTTGATTGAAAGGCTCTAGGATCCATAAGGTTGAGCCTTGCATTGTTTGTGATTTCCAACTTATCACAGTGTAAGATAGTGAAAGAGTTGATAAAATCTTTGGCAAATTTATATGAAAAGCCCTCAGCTTCAAATAAAGTATTTCTTATGAAGTAGTTATTTACTTTGCAAATGCAGGAAGGTGGATCGGTACATACTCATCTTAGTGATTTCCATGGTTTGGTAAACCAGTTAGCTTCAATCAATATTATTTTTGATGATGAAGTAAAGGCTCTCTTAATTTTATGCTCTTTACCTGAAAGTTGGGATAGTTTGGTTATGGCAGTAAGTAATTCTGTGTCTACTTCTAAAATCATAAAAGTTGATGATGTTGTGAGTGTAATCTTGAATGAAAAAATACACAAGAAAAACACAGGTGAATCATCAAGGAATGCTCTAAGTACAGAAAGCAGGAGAAGGCAAAGAGAGAAGGTTGAGCAAGGAAAATCAAGGTCAAAGATGGAAAGGAGATCCGAATCTAGAGGTGTCACCTGCTGGTTTTATGGAAAGAGAGGACACACAAAGAAAGAGTGTTGGTTGAGGGATAAAGAAAATCAACATGAAGGTAATGAAGAAGCAAAGGATGCAGGTATTGTTGCATAGGATGCTCTCATTCTTTCTTTGGATAGTCAGATAGAATCATGGGTTTTAGATTCTGGTTCTTCTTTTCATGCATCCCCAAACAGAGATTTATTCCATGAGTATGTCCAGGGAGACTTTGGAGTGGTTTATTTAGGGGATGGTACGCCTTGTCAAATAGTTGGCAAAGGAAAAGTGCAGCTAAAATTGTAGATGGACAACACATGGGTGTTGAAGGAGGTTATGCATGTCTTAGTTCTGAAGCAGAGTTTGGTTTATGTAGGAAGGTTGTGTGATGAGGGATGCATAGCGGATTCTTGGAAGGTTACCAAGGGTGCACTTGTTTTAGCAAGAGGTAAGAAAGTAGGTACTCTTTATCTATCTACTTGTACTACTGATTCTACTTGTGGTTTATCTACTTCAACTGTAGATTCAAAGATGTGGCTTAATAGGCTTGGTACATGAATAAGAAGGGAATGGATGTTCTTGATTCAAAAGGTATGAGTTTAGATTCGGAAGGCATAGATTGAGTTCATTGTAGGAAAAATAAATTTGATGCTTTTGACAAGAACAGGGAAGCCTTGGTGTTTATGAAGGAGATGATGGATAGAGATCAGTCACAGGGGCTAAATAATTTTGAGCAGGGCAGTATGGACAGGGTTATGATCCAAAATGAGCTCGTAGATAAAAATTCATCACTTGCAGGAATACACAGACACTGATGTCGATCACTTAGAATCGATGTCGGTTAGGCATATACTGACATCATTCATGTGCAGACCAGCAGGGTTGGTAGAGTCAGGCAGGAGAAGTTCGATGTCGGTCAGATAGGAATCGACGTTAGTAGAGGGGACATCGACGTCAGCCAGGGAAACGACGTTGATCATCAGGGTCAGTGTAGGGAACTGACATTGGTCAGTTGCAGACTGAGAGATGGCTGAGATCGGTCACTGGAATGGATGTTGGACAGGCAGCAAGCTATCAAGGAGTCTCAAACGCCCATATGGAGGTCCAAAAGGGTATGTGAACCTCATATTCATTGTTCACCTTCTTTATTTTATTTGTTGCTTACTGATGGTCAAGAACCAGGAAGATATGAAAAGGCAATGCATGTAGAATCTAGAAACAGTGGGAGCTTGGCATGGATGAGGAGTGTGAGTCCTTGGAGAAGAACCAAATAGGGGTTTGTTGGTGGAGTTATCAGCTGGAAGAAAGCACTGGATGAGGGATGGATTCCTAGGTTAGAGAAGAGAGTGGATGGATACGTGAGATAGAAGGCCAGTGTATATGGCCTTGAATAGACTGTAGGACAATGGAGGTTTGACCATTGTATTTTTCTCTAGCAAGTTGCATAATATTAGCTACATTATCCTATTACTGTTTTGTGTGCTTGTTACAGGGTTACACATACAGGGAGTTTCTGAGCTAAGGGTAAAGTTAGTTCAGAGGTATGTCATGAAGAATTTGGGAGCAACAAAATTCTTTTCACATAAGAGACATGGAAGATCACAGGTTGATTTTGTCTCTAGTGGGAGTTGTCAGAAAGTTTAGATGTGGTAGGGGACTTGGATGACAGGTTTAGCATCACATGTTTTGTGGTGGTTGGTCTTCATGAGTGATCTTGAAGACGGATACAGAGCCAAGGAAACAAACTAGATGGTGTACAGGTACAGGTACAGTTGCAGCTATTTATCTCCAAGTGGGAGATTGTTAGGTTATGGAGCTAAAAGCTTCAACTATTGTAGACATGGAGGAGGTTGCTGAGTTTCAGGGAGACCAGCATCGATAGAGTATAGTGCAGAAGGCAACTGACATCGACAGGTGTGACCTGAAGGGCAGCCGACATCGGCAGGAGGTCGGCTGACGTCAGTCACCTCCAGGCAAATAGGAACCGACGTTGGTCACCTGTGGTGGTTTTAGAACTAATATTGATGAACAATCAATTAAGTGAAGCGAGTGTTTGTATGATTAAGGGCTAATTATAGTCTCGAGCTGTGTATCTAATTATTGTAATTAGAGATCTATTTTTGTATGCATGGGATCCTATTTAAAGACCCATGAGGCATGTATTGTAATTAAGAAGGCAAGTAAAGCATTGAAGCAAGGAAGTAAGGTCAAGGAGATATACGAGGTGTAAGGTCAAGGAGATCAGCTAAAGTATTCAAGGAGGGTATAACAACTCAGGTTGTTGAGTTGGTTATGGTTGAGCAAGAGAGAGAGGGAAGAAGTCCTTGAGGTGTGGCAAGCCTTTGAGGTGGAAGAAGAAGTGGCATCTTCTTTATTGTATTTTCTTCTAAGAGTATTTAATACAAGATTGTGTATTGTCTCTCAAATTCTTTGTTATTTTAAGTTTCTAGCTACTTAATCATTCTAGTATAATTTCATGTTTAATTGCCTATAAGAAAGGTAATCAATTGTGTTTCCTAGGAGGGGTTCCTAACATAGCAATCCTTGAATTTGAGATCAATAGTAGTTAAAAGGTCAAGGTTGACATCTATATTCACTTGGATACAAGCAAAGGTGGTGTGTGAATATTCCATAGTAGAAGCATCCACCAATCACATGTCATAAAGTGAATTAACAATAGCCATAAGGCAGGGTTGAGACCACAACTACTAGGAGAGATGCCATAAAAGAATGAAAATAAGCCTTCTATTAGAAGATCCAATCAGGGAGTTGAATGATGGGACCCACGGCTTCATTAGAAAAGAATTCTAATCCTAGTGTTAGATCCAATCTTTGAAAATATTGCTCTTTTCTTCAAATATATTAAAAAGCACGAAGAATAAAACCCTATCACATGGTTAAATCTCTAGTTTATCTACCGTTAGTGGTAACCATGACAATGATATGCACTTGTTGAGTGGAGGGATGCTTGGGAACAAGAGATTAAAATTGTAGATTAATCCCCAGACCATGAATCAATCTTCCTTTTCATGTACCTCCTCAATCTTCTCATCCTCAATGGAAACTAAAGGGTTTAATTTTATCGTGCCTAGACAATTTACCATAGGTTTCTCTTTTTCATCCACCGCACTTTCTCTTTCTGAAACATTCAAGATATTTTTATAGAAAAATATTTAACATTCTCTACCTTCATAGTAGTTCTCGAACCTATAGGTCTTGAGATCCTTCATGAACCTATACATTGAAGTTGTTATTTGAGATTGGATATGCTACCTCCATAAGTGGGTGTCAATGTCCGATATCCTCTTCCAGATCATTTTTCATGTCCAAAACATCAAATCTGGGAGACACAAGTGAATACACTACTCTATCACCATCCTATATACAATGTTCTCTTCTGATGGATTTTCTCTCCCAGTGCATATGCCCTACCTTCAAATATTTCATTTTACTTATTTGACCAAATACAATAAGTTGTCTTTCCACTAACAAAATGCATTTCATGTTAGAAACCCTAGCTTCAAGAATCATTCTCATTTTTCTTTTATATATCCTCAAATTATTAATTCAATAAACATTTTTAATGAAATATTTTTTATTTATTTAAAATTTAAATCTTATTAATATTTACTCATATTTTAAATATTTTTCTAAAATACTTTTCAAATATTTAAATCAATGTTCAGATTAAGGTGACTCTACATTTGATTAGTATAGAATCTAAACCAAACACATAAAGAGGTATGAGTCCCCCAAGGAACAAAAAGAAAAAAAGGAGTCAAAGGTTGAGAAACAAAAGGGGTCAAACCAGTTAGGGGTCCAACAAACCTAAAACACTAAGAAAATAAGAAGACTAGATAAACCACAAAATCCAAAGGGGACCCATCAAAAATCTACTAGCATAATAAGATCAAAATAGGGATATTAAGGAATGAGCCATAGCTTATCTTTATCTATATCATGAATAGAGTCTAGAGTCCCACTTTTAGGGGTGTCAAAATCTCACCCTTTGTTCCTTTCAGCATCAATTTATCCACCCATATATTTTAAAATTATGACATTTCTTATAAATTATTGCATCTTAGTACATGAGTCCCTGAAATGTCTTATCAAGCTTCAAAACTCATAGATCTCTTTTTCTCTAAAAAATGGATAGGTAGGTCCCAGGAGAGAAATTGAGGACCTAAGTTGAACGAAGGTGGGGAGCATATTATCCTTTTTAAAAAGGACATATTCTAGCCAAGATCATTTTTCTCCTATTACTAGTCATTGAGTCGATGATAGCTAATGTTCTAGTGATTTATGAAATGTTTATAAGGATTCTATTATCCTAGAAACAAGGAAGGCAACTAGGCATCTCAATCCACATAGGGGTTTTATCCATTTTGAAGTTCAAGGAGGACCACTTAAGCTTCTACTGTTGAAGTATAAGGAATAATATTCCCATGAACAAAAGAAATTCATTTAGGATTTTAAGGAAATTCTCCTTGATATCAAATGAGAATAACATGAACCCATTATCCATAGCCATCATGTTGAAAACTCTAGAATCAACCCGCTTCCTTTTCATCCAGTTCCTGACAGCATCTATGTTGTGCCATCTATAACACAGTCTTGTTGAATAGAGAGTTACTATATTTGGCTTCTGCTTCTTTTACAATCTTGTCAGGAATGTACAACATCATGTTCTTGATTGACTAATCATTGGATGGGTTCAAGCAATTATTATTCTGCTTGTTCTTGGAACTTGGGTTGGACTCAAGCTTGTCCGTCCAACTAATTAGAACAAATGAGTTATCATTGTTACTTGCACATTTTTTGGTTCTAACAATGCACAAGTTACACTTTTCCCATTCATAAGATAAATTTTTCTTGTGTAGTGAAGCCTTTGAATGCACCTCCAACCAATTATTTTGGGCAGTGGATATGGATTCAAAATTCAAACTTGAGACATTAAAGAACTTGTAATAAAATTTCAAATGACTTGTATTGCTAACACTGAAGAGATGAAACAAAAAAAAATTAGCGCACAATACCTACCATCATGAATATCTTCCATGCCATGAAATGATATATTATCAAAAAGTGAACTTTCTATATTCTATTGAGCATTAATTATAGTACTCTCCTAAATAAATTTTCATTGATTAATGAAAAATAACATGAATCTAACTACATTATTATACTAAAAACTTTCATTACTAATTTTGTTAATTTTTCATCAAATTTTCATTTATTGGTGATGAAAGTCATTACTTAACTAAATCAATAATTTGAACTAGAAAGAATAATCTATGAATAAAGAAAATTGGTTTCAAACTCTATGGTATGACTATAATATTGCAATTTTGTGACTATGATATTAAAATTTTTAATTAATTAATTAATAAATAGAACCTAATTTTAAATAATTATAAAATAGGTATCAAATTTAAAAATGAATGTTTCATACAATAATAAAATATTATTAAATCTAATATAAAACATGATAATTAATTACCAGTTACATTCCAACCAGCTACCATTGTATTAACATAAATAATTGTTATAGTTAAACATGTGTAAGAATGAATTACAAATGATTTTTTAAAAATAAAATTATAAATTAATAAATCAAACTAGGGATGCCAATAATCCAAACTTGGAAAGGCATTATCTTGAGGTATACTCTTGTTATTTGTATTGAGATTATATCTAGCTGAGATGGTGGATAAATATCATGATCAAGACAATAAATATGTTTATAAGAATTGATCTCACCATCCTTCAAATATGGGTAGCTATATTTAATTAGCTCAAACATTTCTGTATTTCTTCTAAATATAAATCAAATCTAATATTGTGTGTTTGAGGAATACTCAAGCAGAAGTAATAAAGGCCACAATTAATGTGTCATTGCACTTGTCATTTAGATGAGAAAAATGTGTATATATTAAGCTAAAGTTGCATTAAAAATCAAATGGCGTATTTAGGGTGGTCTCGTAATTATTATACATCTTTAAAAAATTATGAATCAATGTTCATAATTTTACATTATGTGTTTGTTGAATATTAAACCAAACAATCTTTCGATTAGTATTTACATACTACCATGTGCATGTATTTTAAACCATTTTATTTGATCATTTAATTTTCAATTAAAGTCCATGGTGGTAGGTGCACTTTCTCAATGTGAAATAAAATTATAAAATCTTTGACGTGCATTTTTGAACTCCATACCTCGGTAGACCTTCAACCCTTCCCTTGCACATTGCATTTTGTTATTCCCTTCTACCCATGAGATGTGAAGGTGTGACAACATCTTGCATTTTATACCTTGAATTGGTGCAAATTTTATTGAGGACTCTGCACTCCACCATGAACCTATATGTTTCACATTTCTAGTAGAGTTTTAGACCATCCCAACACTTTTCACAATGTGTAGCCAACTCATTGGCTTTTGTGATACCCTTACCACATGTTTTCTTTGGAAAATAAGATAGTTGACCATGTTTAATTTTTTGCCCTTTTTCCATGTGGCTAGAGAGGAGATATGGCATAATTCCATTTTAGAAATACATAGTTTCATGCTTCTAAAAACCCAGTTGGCTTCTAATGTTTCCCTCCATGTAGGCATGACTAGTTTTTTTTTGTTACATTCATTTTTAGGGACTAAAATTGGCTCTCACTTGGTGTTAGACACCCTATATGGGTGTGAAAACAACCATAAAATATAATACCAGATGCTAATCCATTAGGCCATGGAGTCAACACAAGATAATTTGCATTATAAAAAATTATCTTGATATGCACACCAAACCTACAAATAATTTAATTTATTAAGAAATATATGACTACATGGTGTGTTTATCTCCTTGTAGGGATTGCTTCAACCCATTTGGTGAAGTAATCGAATGCAACTACTATCCATCTATGCCCAACGCTTGATGAATAAATGATTTCTCCAATGAAATCCATTCCCCATTGTCTGAATAGGCCTTCAATCATCACAAACTGCAAGGGAAGAGAACCTAAAGCTTTCATCCTCTCAGTAAAGTTCAAACATTTCTCACACCTTCTGACCATTTGAGAAACATCCCTAAACAATGATGGCCACTAATAACCAGCTCTCAAAATTTTATGATCTATAACTTTAGGTGCAAAATAGCCACCACAAACTCCTCTATGGAAGTCTTCAATTAGGACATTAATCTATTCTTCTAGCACACATCTTAGGAGAACTACATCTAGATTCTTCCATACATGTCCATTTTCATTCAAGAGTTACTTTTGAGAGACAAGTTTTAGAGTTCTCCTTTGATTTTTATCAAAATTAGGGGACAATTCAAATTTTGCAAGTACTAAAAAATGCCCTTATAACATGGAGATGGGTTAAATTGACTCAAGTAATCATCAATATTAAAAACAACAGTGTTTACCACAACAACTTGCAAATTGGTCTTAGCCATAAGCTTAGGTAGACCCATCCCTCTTAACAAATTGGTGGTTTGGATATCCATGTCATACTCTTATAACTTGTTGACCCACCTATACCATTTATTGGATAAGTTAGTCTGGGTTAAAATGTCTTTCATCATGATGTGTAGGATGTAGGCAATAATATATGAACTCAGAATATATGACCTAAATGTTTTAACAGCCTTCAAAAAAGCAAAATATTATTTTTCCATAATAGTGTACTTCTGTTCATGACCTTACATAGCTTTAATAAAGAAAGCTATGTGTTGCTCATGGCCAAGATGGGGTTAATGGGCCCATGTTTTTACCTATAAGGTTTGATATCAAGGTATAATGGGATAACATGCTAGAATAATTCTTCCCTATACATTTTTATCTTAGACAAGACAATGCAAAGCAATCCTGGTACATCCTTAGCAATTGCATATAAGATTTCTTCTTAGTTGAACTTAAGTGAATACACAACCAAACCTTCCTTGGATTCTCACTATAACCCAAGTTGCACTCAATTACATCTTTTGAAATGAATGAATCTCTTTGAATAATTTGTGTCTTTAGTTAAATGATGTCTTTCTGAATCAAGGTCTCTTTCCTAAAAAAAACCTAAACTATGAATTCCATGTCTATGAGATGATCATGGAACTCAGCTTCATATTTTAGAAACCTTTGAATTTGTTCATCATCATCATAGACCTACTAGTGATGAACATTGTCTGGGATTAAAGGCCTAAAAATCACCTCTTTTTGATACTAACAACAAGGGCTTGTATTTGCAATGTCAAATTGAGCACCCATCCTTGCAAGTTTGTAAGCTTCTTAGTTGAAACTTCTATCATGATAACAAATATTAAATACATCAAAAAACTCCAATAAGTCCTAAATATCATTCTGATATTGGTTTAAACTTTTATTTTTTTGTTAAAAGCATTGTGTAATTGCTTTACCACCAACTTAGAATCACCCTTAAGAATTGGATATTTAATTTCATATTCATAGGCATTCCGTAGACCATACAAGAGTGCCTCAAACTTAGCGATATTGTTAAGACACTCGAAATAAATCTAGAAAGCAAACATAAAACATTTACCATTGGGGACATAAAATACAACCCTAGCTCAATTTCCAAGATTGGAACAAGATCCATCAAAGCACATCTTCCAAAACACATTATTTTTTTTAAGCTCAACATCAATAACAATAGGAAATTCACTAGTAGCTAAATTCCCAATAAAGTTGCCAAGGTCAATGTCCATGTACAACACTTCACTGAGAGCATGCTAGATCTTCAATCACGTATAACATCTTTGTCTCTCTATAAAGTCTAACCATCTTACCCTTGAAAGGAATGGTGGTGTAGGAAAGGTTCATCTAAACACTTCTACCCATGCTCACAGTCTATTTATGAGACAATAACATCCCACATTTAGGTGGGATATCTACAACCACCATGTCCATGTTCAAGTACTTTCCAAGATGAACTACCAACTTCACCACTAATTCCTTAACTTATCCAAAAACTAGAGCCTCTCATGAGTCTCTGGCATAACACTTACCAAAGGCTGATGTGATCTTCAATCTAACCTCATTGGAGATATCGAAGTGCATCACATTGTAAGAAGCACCAAATAAAAAATGTAATTATGAACAATTAGACCAATGGTCAGTAAAGTCATATAAAATATATGTTCATTTAGCTGACTTTCTACCAATGCCATCCCCAAATAGACCTCCAAGGTGTGTTCAATAACCTCTTCTGATTCTTCATCTTCTTTTGGGAGTGTTTGGGGTAACTCAATTTCATTTACAATTGACCTTTTACCAAATTCTAAATATTCAAAGGCCTTCTTCCTATGTTCAGGTATTCACAATAACTCAATAAGTGGTATAATGACCTTTATTTGACTCAACACTTAAGCCATATCACACAAACTATATGGAAGAAGATGTGTGTTTAGTGAAAGGTTAATGACATCAACTAGAATACAATCACTTAAAATGTAAATCAGATAAGGTTTGGGTGGTTCTAAAACTTTGACAACATCCTCCAAAATTAGATTTTTCTTAAACTCATTAGTACCCTTAGGGATGCTAGACAAAATGGGTGTTCTATTGAATCCTAACAGAATCACCTTTAGGCTTAGTAACATAGGCTAAAGGTGCCATTTTGGAAGGTTCTTAGACTATTTTATCTTTTTTAATCCTTGTTTGCATTCCCTACCTTTGAATTTGCAGTAGTAATGTCCTAAGGAGTATCACCTGTTTACCTACTCATGTTGTAGTCACCCTTTTGGGTAGCTATGGCATTAATTAATAACTACCTTTCCCCAACTGATGGAATGGCCCCAAGATATTTCATGATCATCATGGAGCACAAGAGATCAAAATCATTAACATGCAACTCATATACTTGTGCCACATTAACATCACAAGCAAAGTCCAAAGTTTCAACACTTTTTAATTTTAGAAGACTCTAGAGGTGATCATTCATAGTATCAGTCTATATCTCTGTGGAGGCAATCGATTCATCCCAAGGTGTTTGACAATCAAACATAAAAATTGCATAGTCAAATGATGCATACTCAGGTTCAAATGGATCTTCATCATCTTCTTCAGTTTTATCACAAGGAAGGTGTGGAAGGAAACATTTATCACACCAACCAATCTCTATATCAAAATTTACAACAATTACCTTGGCATTTAATAGATCAGACACTTCTTTTCCAGCCCCTCTATTTTTATTTCTATTCATTCTATTTTCATTTATAGGCCTCTTACCTCTGTCATTATCTCGATTACGGAAAGTAGGCCACCTTTGTGCTTGATTTAGATTTGGAGACCTTTCATAACTAGTAGAGACTTGAGGGAACCCATTTTTAGCTCTTGCCAACTTATATGACATTTATTTGACAATAAAGGGCAATGTTTTGACAGTTTCTTCCAAGTTGGTTATCTTTGTATGCAGTGTTTTTTTTAAATTGACCATCTTCACATCAGCCATCTTGTTTAATGGATTTCCTATAGCCTTGATGTTGTTCTCAATTCAGATGTCCATATTGAAAGCCAACAACAAGTTAGTAGGAGCCTTGTCCCTAAAGAAATATGCAGCCTTTTTATTAAAGGCATCACAATACTTTATCAAGCACATTGTATCATTGGGCTTGATGTTTTTGAGTAACCACATCATGGTCTTGTTGAACTAAGTGTTGAATTCCTACAAACACTCATTATAATTATTCTTGATATTCTCAAATTTAGCCAAGATAAACCTTGGATCAATCTTAGCACCATAATAAATTCTAAAAATATTTTGCATATCTTCCCATGAATCAATGTATCTAGTGGGAAGGGATTAAACTATTCCTGATCGTCTACCTCTAGTGTGTGCAAAAACAACTTGATGCACACATCCTCGTTCTCAACCTCATAATCTTCAATCATATTTTGAAAAGCACTTAGGTGTTGATCATCACTAACTACATTATTCCCTTGAAATTTTGAGAGGTATTTCCTAACTTGATTTCAGACTTTATAAGGAGAGCCTTCATCTAATCAAAATTTATAAGCTGGAATGTAAGACTGCAAAATGTAGGACGTGCATTTTCATCTTGGTCCCTATGCTTCACAATTATTTCAATTGTAGGTTCAAGAACAAATGGTAAAGGGACACAAGGCACTAAATGAGGTGGACTTTGTGGACCAGACTTGGGAGGTGATTCAACTAGTTGAGATAGAGTTGGAAAATAAATAGGACTATTTGTTTTAGAATTATTAAAATATTTGTGATAGTCCTCAACAATTGGGATTTCAAAATAATATATCAAGACTATCAAAATCTTGGCAGTTTGAAAAATCTTTAGTATCTAAACCTTGCCCTTCAAAAGGTCTCCAAACTTGTCTCCATCTTTTTGATGCAAACTTCAGGGCAAGACAAGTCTTTTGGATGAGTCACCTTTGAAAGATGATCTCAATCCTTCCAGATTTGTAAATGAAAAAGAACACTCAAATATGAAATGAAGATATTTGAAAGAGGCACTAATCTTCCTTGAAACCTGATGATAAAATTAGAGTCACCAATAGAAATAAAATTCTAGAATGTAATTGTTCATAAACTAGTTGTGATGCATGTTGAAAACATATTTTGTTGAGTTTAATGATGATATAATATGCAAAGATGCTAATATTTCCAAAATTATGTTCAAATGGGAAAATACACCTTTCAACATGCAATATTAACAACTCTTTATAGTAAACATAACCGAAATCAAATTGTCAAACCTCAAATCCTAGCACATCCTTAAGTGGAGTATTTCAATGTTGATGGTCAAGATATTCAGATCAATGTAGAAATAGTAGTTAACTTCACAAAGTGAAATACTCATAGATTTAGCTCTCTACAAGAGTCCCTAGAAACACAAGTTACCTAGACTTTAATTTAATCCTTGGCAATGGTACCACAAGAGTGTTGGTTACTAGTTGTACAACTTGTGCACTTGGCCTTGCACACATGAGAGAAATGGAAAGCAATGATGAAAAAACTAATTATATGTCATTGTATTCTATGGAGTGTTTGACATTAGGATTAGAATGAAATGTAAAAAATGACTTGGAGGCATATATAGAGGGTATTGTTAACTCCTTTCTACTTTTGGCTCTGTTTAAACCAAGATGAGAGAACCTATGGGGTAGCTTGCACAAATGGAGGGATTTTACACTTCAATGTCCATGGTGATTCTTGGCACAAAAGGGAAATATGACCAAATCATAACCAAGTCTGCGCACTTCACCCATGAAGGGTTGTCACATGAAATACACAAATACTTGATGCCATACACAAACTACTAAAGATAGGTGATAAGATGACTGCAATCTTCATTTTAAAAATATATTCAACAATAAGGGCTAAATGGAAAAATTCAGCACTTGGATTTCAAGCAAAAATTACAAGCACATTTCAAATATGCAAGATCTTATGTATCTTAAAGATAAATAACACTTATGTTATGCAAAGGATGTGTTAAATGTAGGGTAATACATGGTAGGATAGTTAGATAGTAATAGAAAAGAGGATGGTATGCTGGTGGTTTTCAAACATCATGGTTTCTTTCAAGACACATGACATCACTCATTACAAAGATGTAAAAAAAATGGCATACAAGCTAGTGGAAACCACAAGGAGTGATTTGAATCCATTGGTGCCATTATAATGAAAATACCCAGATAATTCTTGAAATCCTTGAGCATACACTGCAACTAAGAATCCAAATAATTTTTCCTATTGAATCCACAAACCTAGTGTGCCCTTTGAAGGTATTCAACAAAATGTTTCCAAATTACTTTCAGAAAGGGATTTATAACCTAGAGTTAAGTCCAAAATGATAACCATTAGTGAGCATAGAGAAAGATATCCAATTAGCTGAACCATCAAAACATATCATTGTGTTTCATCAATAGAAAAGAGTAAGAACCACTAATATTTTTCATTAACTTGGAAAGAGATATTACATACAACAATGTTTGGAAATGCTACCATGGGGAAAACCATGGTGGATTTGCTCCATTTTGGACAGGGGAGACATAGATAAATTCTCTCAAAACTTGCTAATGGTTGTACAAGTTGCAACCACCTTAGCAAGGGAGGAAAAATACACACACAACAATGATCCCAAATTTTTGGAAGAGCCTATACTTGGAGAAAATAAGAAACTAACAGCAACCAACAACCTATGAATAGAAGACAAGCCTTCTATGTATAGATGTTCCAAACCTTCAAATCTAGGAATAAGAGTTGCAACTTGAAAAGGTGAAAAACACCACTTCAAGTTCTGACAAGATGCTCCCAACTAGAAAAAAATCTTTGTCACACTTGGAATCTTCATGTATTTGCAAAGAAAAAGATCCCTCTAACTAGCTCTACAAGAAATGATGGAAATTTTCAATAACCCATTGCTCTCTTTGGCTGGAAATGGATTCCATAAATCCACACACAAGCAGATATCACCATTATTTTTATGTATAAGGACTAAATTTATAACCAATGAGGAGTACCTAATGGGCTGAATGATACCACCATCCCTTAGATTCTTTAACTCCTCTCGCATCTTGGTGGCCAAGATGGGGTTAATGGGCCTATGTTTTTATCTTTAAGGTTTGATATCAAGTTATAATGGAATGACGTGTTGTAAAAAGTCTTCCCTATACATTTTTAGCTCAGATAAGACAATGCGAAGAAATCTTAGTACATCCTTAGCAGTTCCATGTAAGATTTCTTCTTAGTTTCACTTAAGTGACTACCCAACCAAACCTTAGATTCTCATGAGAACCAAAGTTGCACTCAATTACATCTTTTGAAATGAAGGAATCTATTGAGTTGATTTTATTAGCTCCATAAACAATGCTTGTAAATTGACCAGTCCTCTTGGAATATATTTTGTCTTCAGTTAAATGATGTCTTTCCCAATCAAGGTTTTTTTCCCATCAAAAAACCTAAACTATGAATTCCATGTCTATGAGATGATCATGGAACTCAGCTTCATAGTTTAGAAACCTTTTAAATTTTTCATCATCATCAAAGACCTACAAGTGATGAACATTGTCTGGGATTAAAGGCCTAAAAATCACCTTCGCCTAATACTAACAACAAGGGCTTGTATTTGCAATGTAAAATTGAGAACCCATCCCTACAAGTCTGTCAGCTTCTTGGTTGAAACTTCTATCACGATAACAAATATTAAATACATCAAAAACTCCAATAAGTCACAAATATCAGTCTGATATTATTTTAATCTTTTATTTTTTTTGGTAAAAACATTATGTAATTGCTTTACCACCAACTTAGCATCACCCTTAAGGATTGGACATTTAATTTCATATTCACAAGAATTCCATAGACCATTCAAGAGTGCCTCATACTTAGTGATATTGCTAGGACACTTGAAATAAATCTAGAAAGCAAACATAAAACATTTACTATTGGGGGCATAAAAGACAACCCTAACTCCATTTCCAAGATTGGAGCAAGATCCATCAAAGAGCATCTTCTAAAATACATTCTTTATTTAGGCTCAACATCAATAACAATAGGATATTCACTAGGAAGAGTCTTTAGTAGCTAAACCTTGCCTTCCAAAAGGCCTCCAAACTTATCTCCATCTTTTTGGTGCAAACTTCAGGGCAAGACAAGTATTTGGGATGAGTCACCTCTGAGAGATGATCTCAATCATTCCAAATTTGCAAATGAAAAAGAATGCTCAAATATGAAATGAAGATATTGAAAATAGGCAGTAATCTTCCTTGAAAATAGGTGATAAAATTAGAGTCATCAATAGAAAGAAAATTCTAGAATGTAACAGTTCACAAACTAGTTGTGATGCATGTTGAAAACATACTTTGTTGAGTTTAATGATGGTATAATATGCAAAGACATTAATATTTCCAAAATTATGTTCAATAGGGAAAAGACACCTTTCAACATGCATTATTAACATCTCTTTATAGTAAACATAACTAAAATCTAATTGTCAAACCTCAAATCCTAGAACATGCCCAAGTGGAGTATTTCAATGTCAATGGTAAAGATGGTCGGATCAATGTAGTAATAGTAGAGAACTTCACAAGGTTAAATACTCATGGATTTAGCTTTCTGCAAGAGTCCTTGGAAACACAAGTTACCTAAACTTTAGTTTAATACTTGGCAATGGTACCACAAGAGTGTTGGTTCCTAGTTGTACACCTTGTGCACTTGGCCTTACACACATGAGAGAAATGGCAAGCAATGATGAAAAAATTACATATATGTCATTGTATTCTATGGAGTGTTTGACATCAAGATTAGAATGAAATGCAAAAATTGACTGGGAGGCACATATAGAGGGTATTGTTAACTCCTTGCTACTTTTGGCTCTATCTAATCCAAGGTGAGAGAACCTATGGGGTAGCTTGCTCACATGGAGGGATTTTACACTTCAATCTCCATGGTGATTCTTGGCACAAAAGGGAAATATGACCAAAGCATAACCAAGTCGACACACTTCACACATGAAGGGTTGTCACATGAAATACACAAATGATTTATGTCATACAAAAACTACTAAAGATAGATGATAATATGACTGCAATCTTAATTTTTACAAAATATTCAACAATAAGGGATAAATGGAAAAATTTAGCACTAAAATTTCAAGCACAAATTACAAACACGTTTCAAACATCCAAGATCTTATGTTTCTTCAAGGCAAATAACACTTATGTTATGCAAATGATGTGTTAAATGCAAGGTAATACATTTTAGGATAGTTAGATAATTATAGAAAAGAGGATGGTATGTTGGATGTTTTCAAACATCAGGGTTTCTTTGAAGATACATGACATCACTCATTACAAAGATGTAGAAAAAATGGCTTACAAGTTATTGGAAACTACCATGAGTAATTTGAATCCATTGGTGCCAATATAATGAAAATACCTGAATGATTCTTGAAACCCTTGAGCATACACTACAACTAAGATTTCAAATAATTTTTCCTAATGAATCCAAAAACCTAGGGTGCCCTTAGAAGGTATTCAACAATATGTTTCCAAATTACTTGCAGAAAGGGATTTATAACCTAGAGCTAAGTCCAAAATGATAACCAGTGGTAAGCATAGAGTAAGATATCCAATCAACTGAACCAGAAAAACATATCATTGTGTTCCATCAATAGAAAAGAGTAAGAACCACTAATATTTTTCATTAACTTGGAAAGAGATCTTACATACAACAATGTTTGGAAATGCTACCATGGGACAACCATGGTGGATTTGCTCCATGTTGCATAGGGGAGACATAGATAAATTATCTCAAAACCGTCTAATAGTTGTACAAGCTCAAACCACCTTAGAAAGGGAGGAAAAATACACACACAACAGTGATCCCAAAGTTCTGGAATAGCCTATACCTGGAGAAAATAAGAAACTAACAGCAACAAACAACCTATGAATAGAAGACAAGCCTTCTATTTATACATTTTCCAAACCTTCAAATCTGGGAATAAGAGTTGTAACTTGAAAAGATGTAGAACACCCCTTCAAGTTCCACCAAGATGCTCCTAGTTGGAAAAAAATATTTGTCACACTTGGAATCTTCATGTATTTGCAAACAAAAAGATCCCTCTAACTGCCTCTACAAGAAATGATGGAAATTTTCAATAACCCATTGCTCTCTTTGGCTGGAAATGGATTTCACACGAGCTAGAAGGAGAATTTTCATGGTGGAGGCCAAACAAACATTGTCTTCTTGTGTAACTACCTTGGGGATGCCCCACACAACATTCTTGTATAGTTAGAACCTTCAACATTTTTAATTATGCCATGAAAATATTCTAGATCCATGGCTATTTGAATAATCTTCCTTGGAGTGGCCCACCTGGATCTTGAAAACCTGCAATTTCTCTCACATAGAAGAGCTTGGGCAAATAAAGTGAATGAAAATATAATAACTTATGTGTATTTCACCCTTTTTGCATTTTAGTTCCAAACTTGCATTTTTACCTTTTCTAATTTGCACTTTTACATTTTTGCAAATTTACCCTTTTGCACTTTTACTTTTGATTTTTGACAATTTTTTCTTTTTCATAATTTCTTCCAGATTTCCTTTTTTATTGCATAAATACATTATGTGCACTTTTCACCTTTTGGGTAACCTAGTCCTTTAATGCATATTTGCACCAAGTGCAATTTGTGCCATGTAAAATTTGAACCAAGTGCAATTTGCACGGTACTTTCTCCACTAAAATCTCCCTTTGTAGCTCACAGAATCCAAAGATGGGAGTGGACTTTGCACTTTGCAGGAAAAGTTGGTGCGAAATGTAAGTCAACCTCCTAGCTCCACCGGACATCACTTTGTGCCTTTTCAAGCATTTTTGCAAGGTTCAATTTAAGAAATTGAATTTTTTTCATAGTGCTTTTACAACTTAACTTTCCCGGGAACCTAGGGTCTTTTCTGCAACTTTTGTTGAAACTTGCAAATTTTGGATTTTTCAATTTTTACCCAATCTCATTTCCAGCAAAGAAACCTATATTTGATTTTTACAGAAACCCAACCTTTTCCAAATGTGGCTAGCCAACACAACCTATAGCCATGGATATTTATCAAATCACAGATCCGTCAATCAATGCATAAGAAATACCATTACATTATTGTAGCGTTACATGGAATTGTCACTGTGTTCAAAAGGACAAGAACAAAGGCCCGTAAAACATTCAACCTGTTACGTTCTTTAACCTGTATGATCCTTCAAGTTGATCATAGAAAGAGGTTGTCACATCATTATATGACAGTCCAATAAAAATATGAGTACCAGCTATGGATTTTATAGGTTGTGACAACTCCCTTGAATTTGATAATAGTGGAAATTGTAGACCACCTGTGACTTTCTTCTCATAAAGCTTTCCTCTTGGACTTTATATCTATTTATATTTTTATAACAACTCATCTACTTCTCATCTTTTTCATTCAACTGACCAGTCATTCAACAACTCAAAAGATGACTTGCCATAAAGATATTATGAAAAGCATTGAGATGAAAATCAAGATGAACAGTCAGGCTGAATACATGGAAGCCATGGTTGTAAACCTTTTTAAATATCAAAATCTAGCAGAAGACTCAGAAATAAATGTCAGGTGCTAGATATTCCACCTTAGACAGCTATCAAAATTTAGGCTTTGAGAGCTCATTCTGAGGAGTTTCTTTAAAACAAATACAGCCCTATTACTTCAACTAATTTTCATGTTAAACTTCTTTTGATAATTAAAGAAACTCTGTATCCAAGGTCTAAAACCAATATGCAGATAGTACCTGTCTCTTCATGCCAAGCAGCTGGGTCTTTGACTTCCTTCCATATGCATCATCCTTTTCAATTTTTCCCACTCCCTATTTTTCACGCCTATCTTGGCAGAATCCGAAGGTGGGGGTACATATTGCACTTTGCACCAAATGTTGGTGCAACGTACGTGGGAGATCCTGCCTCCTGCCATTTGCCTCTCTTTCACAGACTTCCGTATTACCATGTGGATGTATTTCAAATCATTGCATATGATTACTTGGATTCCGGTAGAGGTCCACTTAGTCAACGTGAAATGAAATGACAAAAGCTCTGCCATGCATTTTCATACTCCTTACCTTGCACTTTACATTTTGTTGTTTACCTCTACACATCAGGATATGGAGGTGTGGCAGTACCTTGCACGTTGCACCTTGCATTGGTGTAAAGTGTATAGAGGACGCTGCACTCTATCCTGCACATATCTGGCAGATTTTTGGAAACTAAAAGCTTTGATGATGTTTAATTTTCTGCCCTTCTTCGACGTGATTATATAGGTGATGCTACATAACTCCATGTTAGAAATACATAGTTGCACGCTTCTCCAAACCCTGTTGCATTCCAATGTTTCCATCTATGTAAGCATGGCTAGCTGTATGTTGCTGTGTAAATTTTGGGGCACCAACATCCCACTTAACAATCACTCATGGGGAATGAGTTATGGAAAATCAATGAAATAAAATCTTACTATGAGAACATAAATATATTTGGGTTTTGACTTTTGTATTTGAGTGTTGGATTGAATTTGTAACTTGAGTAGGTACATAGGGAATAAAAGTACTGTAAATTAATATATTTAATTGTAATTTTGAAAATATAATGTGATTTGGAGTTTGATTTTACCCTATTAAGTATGCTACTAAATAAATCACTTGAATGATTGTGTGGGTATTAGATTAGGGTAAATATATCCCCTTACATCTAATTGGAACAACTTAGTTTTATTTGAGGCATGATGAGGCATGATTTTCTTAAATTGAATACCACACTGAATAAATTCACTCATTTGTTTTCATAGTGGATGAAATTAGGGATAATCGAGTGCCTTAAACATAATTGGAACAACATAATTTTTTTTGGGTCTAAATTTTCCATATTTGAACCACTCCATTCATCCATTTACTAAATTGGTTCCATGGGGGGACTCAAATGGTGAAAATAAATCATAATAAAGTTAATTGTAGAAAACTAATGTGTTTTTTCATTCAATTTTCCTGAACTAGATTCCTTATTAAATAATTCATTGAGCATTTATATCAATTTTTTCATCTTTTGCATTAGTGAAACTTCATTGTCACCTAGAATGTATATAAGATACACACCGCCTATCAATCGAAGCTAGGAGTTAGAGAATATTAATAAATCTATAAATGTGTTATACCATGAATATCACCAACTAAAAAATAACAATTTCTATGCATGTACATTTACATTTATGTACTAATTTAGTATTTTTTTTATAAAAATAACATATATAAAAATACTAAAATATTATATTAAAAACATGGGCTGCTTGATTTTGGTCTCATTTCAGCCCACATCACTTGTGTGACCAAATATAACTCTTTGAAAAAAATTGTATACCCGAAAATTTCACAAAAGGAGAGAAGTTCAAAAAAGTTACTAGACATGATTTTTTTTTTGAAGTAGGTAGTGAGATATGTTTATTTATTTTCTATAATGTTGCTAGTCCTTCCATTAATTTTTTTAAGTTCTTTTTGTATTGGATATGCTATGATATTTAACATTTGGATGACATTATTGTGACTTTAGAAGATGTTATTTTAACAAGTGATTTAATGTAGTGATACATATTACAAATTTTTTTTGGTGATGTGGTAACTAATAATAAGGTGAAAATTTTAGGTATCGGTCAATGGAGAGCATTGTGAATGTTAGGGTTTTGAAACTAAGTTTTTACTAGGTAGTGTCAGATTATCGTGTGGTGGATGTTGGGGTGGATAAAGCAAAGTTGAAGGCTACAACAAATATCTATGGTATACAAAGGGATGAGGTAATGGGAAACGTAGGTTGAAACCCTATGAGACTTAATTAGGAAGGTGTACCAACAATGATAAAGGCACTGATTCAAATTTGGGTGGTCAAAACATTAGTAGATAAAACTAATAAAGGTGATCTATATGGGTTATTTGGATTGGAGGAAGGATTCATACACAAATAATAGGGAAACCTAATTTGATAATAGGGAAAGAAAAGTCATGGCATGCAAAACCCATTACTATTGTTAAATAGATAACTTGGATAGATAGTACAAATGTTATGACAATGAATTCTTTTCGTGTACGAAATATAATCACTTCAGTATCTTGTGGGGACAAGGAACTTTAGGAGGTGCTTAAAAATGAGGAATGGATCACTAACCGATTCTAGCCAAGGCTCCTTGATCTCAACAAGTGGATCACTACTATGTAGCGACCATTAATAGAAGTTGGGTTTGATAGTTATCCCTATGCTACGAGTTTTTCATTGTGATTTTTGATCTCTATTAAGACCAAAAAGGCTCTCGAAGGTAAGATATAGATTTGGGATCAGAATTTTCTCTTTTCAAAACCATGGTTCTTGTGTTTCAACATTCATACAAAATCCCTTAGCAACATATCCATTTGGTTTTGATTATTGTAGATTCCTCTCCAGTTTTACTCTAAACCTTCACTTTCATTTATTTGTAATTCTATGGATGAGGTACGCATGGTGGATACTACTACTAAGAAATGTTTCCACACTACTTTCACTTGTATCTTAGTCTATATGGAAATCTCTACTAACCTTCTAGTGATTGTCGAGTTCAAAGTCAAAGACTATTGTTATTCACAAACCCTTGATTATTAGGGTTAAAATTTTTATTTTGAAGGTGATTTGAGGTAGGCCATTTGGCCAAATGTTTCAAAAATTTCAAGCAAGAGGTATAATCTTCATGGTGGAAGAATTCTCTTCCAATTTATCTTTAAGTTTTGGACTGCATTATGACCATGGAAGAAGTGGAAATTATACTTGTGATTAAGCAATATGATTATGAGATTCATGATACTATTTTATTTCCCTCTTTCATAAATTCTTAGGAATATTATTTTAGGATGGTAACACCTCAAAGGTTCCTAAATAAGTTGAAGTTACTCCTGGTAGTTTCCAGCTAGGTAAAGAATTCAAAAAGATCATTATTATCCATGACTCAGGTGTTTTTGGAAGTAGAGAGGACTTGATGGTAGTGCAAGAAAACCTTGAAACATCCATGAACCATCCATTATGATGCTTTTCTCCTATCGGGAAGATGGTGAGAGCTAGATATAAGTTTTTTGACATTGGTGGTAATGACTATGTAGGGTCCGGATGGTACAACACGATTGATCATGTACACATTTAGTTTTTGATATTTTGAAATTTAGAATATGTCTCTAAAGGGATTGGTTTGGTTTCTTGGGTCATGTTAGTTTCATCTTGAGTTGTTTGCCTCTGTTGGCTAGTCTTTATTTTTCTACTTGCATGTCATTTTCTAACTTCTTAGCATATCATGGATTTAATATGATATTATTAAGTTTTATTTTAATTCCATACATTTTAATAAGGAGCATGGAACCCATCAACCCTCAATTATTGATTTAAAAATAGATGATGTAAGATTGAATTCAGAGGTAACATTAGGGTGATTTTAGAGCCAACATTCAGATGTATTTAGGAGGCAATGTTATGATGAATCTATATGCAACTTAAGATTGACATTAGAGGTGATGTTTTAGGGTGTCTTTATAGGTGAAATTAAAGGGAATTTATATCTAAATTTATTGTGAATACAAAGGTAATATTAGCATCTCCTTAATAAGTGACATTTGGGTGGGTTTAAGGGTAGCATTAGGTTGTCTTTAGTAGGTGATGTTTTGGCGTCTTTAGAGACAAATTTACATGTTGAATCTATTTGTAATTCTATATTTATCTTTAGGGGTTAATTTTGTGATTTTATGTGCATTTACTACATTTTTAATTTGATTCTTGCATGCATTAACTTAATTTTATTTAAATTTAAATTGGGGAAATAATTTGAACAATCAATTCTGGCAGAGGACACATTTTGTAACATCTTATTCACAATTTATCATTTTTTATTTTTTTTAAACATAATGTATTGTTCTTTTGTCCATAAGGGTTTCAATAATGTATTTATTTGGATCTTGAGAATAAAATTTATATTAAGCTATATATTAAGATCATTAGACTATAAATCACATGCATTTCCTACCTTTTCGAGAAACTAGATCATGTGTAATCTCCAAGTTAGACCCTCCAATTGATTTAAAAATGTACCTTGCACATATCTATCTATTTTAGACTTATGGTCCCATGTTACCATTAATCTTGATTGTGCACCTTTAACCTCCATCAATGTGAATTTTAAGGTCGACTATCGTGCATAACTTGTCCTAGATTTGTCTATATATAACAGGGCATATCAAAACATTTAAATAATCAAAAGATAGGGAAGAAATATATAATCAAAATATCATATTTCAAACTTAGGTCAAAGAATCAAATATCTTTCCTCCTACCTCAAGTTCAGATTCATGGAATCAAAAATTACATAATTCAACAGCTAATTTTTTCCATTTCTTGAGGTTTTTAAACTTGTTCCCAAAAGCGTATGATCTATAATTCTAGATTGGTTAATTGGTTACATCTTGTCGGGTCCTTTGTGCTATGTATTCTTCATTTTTATGATTTTCAAATTATAATGTATGAAATTAAGAGCCAATATTTTCCTAACTTGAATGCATAAAATAGTAAAATAAAAATTACTTATTTATAATTTATTAGAACCATTCTTATGAATTTTAAAACATTAACATTTTTATAAAAATATTTAAATGATTGTAAAATAAAAACAAATTTATAATTAAATTTTCCGTATAACAATTAAAATAATCTTAAATTTAAGATCCGACATAATTATGAACTATTCATTAGATGCTAGGCGGCTGCCATTATATGGACATAAATATTTTTAAAATTTAAACACATGTCAGTATGCAATACATACAAACAAATTTATTTTTAAAAAAATTACAAATTAATAAATCTACTTATTATTTTTATAATATTATTATCACCTGGGAATAGAACTTTGAATTCCTCTATCAAGTATTAAATACGAAAAAATATATTTATTAATGTTTGTGAAGAGTGGATGAATGAAATGTCACAGGTATTATTTATTACGGTTTGTGAAGACAACAATGTGGGATGAATGAAATGGCGCACGTATTATTTGTTTCCACTCACTACGTATTACGTGAAGCAGTATCTGGCGTATGACCACCGACAGTAAGCTTTCCATTCGCCCATCTCCAATTATTTTCTTTTAATAATTGAGTTTGTTTTTCCTATCGTGGGGCTGGTGGTGATCGAGGATCTGGAATAGTGCTATCTACGGGTGCAAACCGATCCAAACTTGGAAACGGCTTAACTTGATCTCTGTTATTGTTGTTTGGATTGAGGTTGTATCTAGCCGAGACAGGGAGGATAAATATCTTGTTCAGCGCAATAAGCAATGCGCTAATCTTCATAAGCATTGATCTCACCATTCCTTCGAAAGTGGGTAAGTATGTTTAATCAGTTCAAACACACTTTTATTTAATATTATGTGTTTGAGGAACGCTCCAGAGGAAGAAATAAAGACCGCAATTAATGTGCTATTGCAGATAGAATTGCAGATAGACATGAAAAATGTGTATATATAGAGCTATAGAGGTATTGAGGGCGGTCTCCCATATATTTTATATTTTCATAAAATTATGAATCAATTTTCATAATTTGACATTAACCGTTGTGTTGAATATTAAACCAAACAATGTTGCGATGATTGTTTGCGTGTTTGACTGTTTACGTGTTTAGTTCACCCGGCCCTAATTAATGAATTAGGACATGAACGATGGTGGGAATAGAAATGAATACAGCTATACAAAATATTATTTTGTTGAATGTCTCTTTTTCATTTTCAAAGAGCACATTTTTTAAATATTTCAGTAGAAACAATTTTCTGTCTGGCATAGCATCCCATGAAAACAATTTTGTTTAAACCGTTATGTCAGACACTTCACGGCGTTTATGTATACTTCCAAATTTTTGCTTCGTAGTCTGGATATATTTGTGATTGGAAACAATTAATAACGGTGCCAATTCATTCATCCCACATTGTTGTCTTCACAAACTGTAATAAATATGTTTTTTTAGTATTAAATATTTAATAGAGCAATTCAAAGTTCTACTACATAATTATAATAATATTACAAAAATAATAAGTAAACTTGTTAATTTCTAATTAATTTAAATAAATTTGTTTGTATGTATTGCATACTTTCATGTGTTTAAATTTAGAAATTATTTATGCCGATTCTATGGTAGTTAGGCGGCATGTAATTAATAGTTTACAATTACGTTGAATCTTAAATTTAATATTATCTTGTTTATTATATATAAAATTTAATTTTAAATTTGATGTCTATTTTATAATCATTTAAATATTTTTATAAGAGTGTCAATATTTTCAAATGCATAAGGATAGATCTGGTAAACTACAAATAATTTTTTTTTTTTTTACTATCCTAAACATTTTTGTTAAGGCTCAGAATATGTCCTTCACTTTTTTCGAAATCATTCATGGGTTGTTAATTACTTGTAGAGACCTATAATACTTATTATTTTAGTTCACTAATTTTTATCAAGGATATATAATACTTATACGATTTTAAAAATAACATATCAAATGTAACGCATGATTAACAATTCATCAAATACAAAACATGATAATATTTATAATCTGTGTGTGTGTGTGCGTACATATTCATACATTGTTTGTGTGTGTGTGTGTGTGTGTGTGTGTGTGTGTGTGTGTGTGTGTGTGTGTGTGTGTGTGTGTGTGTGTGTGTGTTTGTGTGTGTGTGTGTGTGTGTGTATTCTTGAATATTTAATAGGTTTTGGCTTTTTATCTTATTCCAAAACATTCACTATAATAGAACTGTAATCCTTCATAGTTAAGGTTTTGAGTCCAATAGCAATCCTTGAATTTGATATCAATAGTAGTTAAAAGGTCAAGGTTGACAACTATATTCACTTGGATACAAGCGAAGGTGGCGTGTGAATATTCCATAGTAGAAGCATCCACCAATGACATGTCATAAAGTGAATTAACAATAGCCATAAGGCAGGGTTGAGACCACAAGTACTGGGGGAGATGCCATAATAGAACAGAAATAAGCCTTCTATTAAAAGATCCAATCAGGGAGTTGAATGATGGGACCCACAGCTTCATTAGAAAAAAAATTCTAATCCCAGTGATAGATCCAATCTTTGAAAATATTGCTCTTTTCTTCAAGGATATTAAAAACCATAAAGAATAAAACCCTATCACAGGGTTAAATCTCTAGTTTATCTTCCATTAGTGGTAACCATGACAATGATATGCACTTGTTGAGTGGAGGGATGCTAGGGAACAAGAGATTAAACATGTAGATTAATCCCCAGACCACAAATCAGTCTTCATTTTCATGTACCTCCTCAATCTTCTCATCCTCAATGGAAACTAAAGGGTTTAATTTTATCGTGCCTAGACAATTTACCATAGGTTTCTCTTTTTGATCCACCGCACTTTCTCTTTCTGAAATATTCAAGATATTTTTATTGAAAAATATTTGACATTCTCTACCTTCACAGTCCTTCTCGAACCTATAGGTCTTGAGATCCTTCATGAACCTATACATTGAAGTTGTTATTTGAGATTGGATATGTTACCTCCATAAGTGGGTGTCGATGTCTGATCTCCTCTTCCTGATCATTTTTCATGTCCAAAACTTGAAATCTGGGATACACAAGTGAATACACTACTCTATCACCATCCTATATACAATGTTCTCTTCTGATGGATTTTCTCTCCTAGTGCATATGCCCTACCTTCAAATATTTCATTTTACTTATTTGACCCAATACACTAAGTTGCCTTTACACTAACAAAATGCATTTTGTGTTAGAAACGCTAGCTTCAAGAATCATGCTCATTTTTCTTTTATATATGCGCAAATTATTAATTCAATAAACATTTTTAATGTAATATTTTTTATTTATTTAAAATTTAAATCTTATTAATATTTATTCACATTTTAAATTTTTTTTTTGAAATACTTTTGAAATATTTAAATCAATGTTCAGATTAAAGTAACTCTACATTTGATTAGTGTAGAATCTAAACCAAACACATAAAGAGGTATGAGTCCCCCAAGGAACAAAAAGAAAAAAAGGAGTCAAAGGTTGAGAAACAAATGGGGTCAAACTAGTCAGGGGTCCAACAAACCCAAAACACTAAGAAAATAGGAAGACTAGATAAACCACAAAATCAAAAGGGGACCCATCAAAAATCT
Source organism: Torreya grandis (assembly GCA_037957365.1). Classification (NCBI taxonomy): domain Eukaryota; kingdom Viridiplantae; phylum Streptophyta; class Pinopsida; order Cupressales; family Taxaceae; genus Torreya; species Torreya grandis. The sequence goes on along the minus strand of JARHVA010000214.1, from coordinate 4,953,912 downwards.
ACTAGCATAATAAGACCAAAAGAGGGATATTAACGAATGAACCATAGCTTATCTTTATCCATATCATGAATAGAGTCTAGAGTCTCACTTTTAAGGGGGTCAAAATCTCACCCTTCATTCCTTTCAGCATCAATTTATCCACCCATATATTTTAAAATTATGACATTTCTTATAAATTATTGCATCTTAGTACATGAGTCCCTGAAATGTCCTATCAAGCTTCAAAACTCATATATCTCTTTTTCTCTAAAACATGGATAGGTAGGTTCCAGGAGAGAAATTGAGGACGTAATTTGAACGAAGGTGGGGAGCATATTATCATTTTTAACAAGTACATATTCTAGCCAATATCATCCTTCTCCTATTACTAGTCATTGAGTCGATGATAGCTAATGTTCTAGTGATTTATGTAATGTTTATAAGGATTCTATTATCCTACAAACAAGGAAGGAGACTAGGCATCTCAATCCACATAGGGGTTTTATCCATTTTGAAGTTCAAGGAGGACCACTTAATCTTCTTGTGTTGAAGTATAAGGAATAATATTCCCATGAACAAAAGACATTCATTTAGAATTTTAAGGCAATTCTCCTTGATATCAAATGCGAATAACATGAACCCATTATCCGTAGCCATCATGTTGAAAACTCTAGAATCAACCCGCTTCCTTTTCATCTAGTTCCTGATAGCATCTATGTTGTGCCATCTACAACACAGTCTTTTTGATAAGAGAGTTACTGTATTTCGCTTTTGCTTCTTTTACAATCTTGTCAGGAATGTACAACATCATGTTCTTGATTGACTAATCATTCATTGGGTTCAATAAATTATTTTTCTTCTTGTTCTTGGAACTTGGGTTGGACTCAAGCTTGTCCATCCAACTGAAGAGAACAAATGAGTTATCATTGTTACTTGCACATTTTTTGGTTCTAACAATGCATAAGTTACACTTTTCCCATTCATAATATAATTTTTTCTTGTGTAGGGAAGCCTTTGAATGCACCTCCAACCAATTTTTTTTGGGAGTGGATATGGATTCAAAATTCAAACTTGAAACATCAAAGAACTTGTAATAAAATTTCAAACGACTTATATTGCTAACACTGAAGAGATGAAACAAAAATAAAATAAAATTGTGCACAATACCTACCATCAAAAATATCTTCCATGCCATGAAATGATATATTATCAAAAAGTGAACTTTATATATTTTGTTGAGTGTTAATTATAGTACTCTCCTAAATAAAATTTCATTGATTAATGAAAAATAACATCAATCTAACTACATTATTATATTAAAAACTATTCATTAATAATTTTTGTTAATTTTTCATCAAATTTTCATTTATTGGTAATGAATGTCATTAATTAACTAAATCACTAATTTGAACTAGAAAGAATAATCTATGAATAAAAAAAATTGGTTTCAAACTCTATGGTATGACTATAATATTGCATTTTTGTGACTATGATATTAAATTTTTTAATTAATTAATTAATAAATAGAACATAATTTTAAATAATTATAAAATAGGTATCAAATTTAAAAATGATTTTTTCATACAATAATAAAATATTATTAAATATAATATAAAACATGATTATTTATTACCTGTTACATTCCAACTAGTTACCATTGTATTAACATAAATAACTATTATATTTAAACATGTGTAAGAATGAATTACAAATGAGATTTTTAAAATAAAATTATAAATTAATAAATCAAACTAGGGATGCCAATAATCCAAACATGGAAAGGCATTATCTTGAGGTATACTCTTGTTATTTGTATTGAGATTATATCTAGCTGAGAGGGTGGATAAATATCATGATCAAGACAATAAATATGTTTATAAGAATTGATCTCACCACCCTTAAAATATGGGTAGGTATGTTTAATTAGCTCAAATATTTCTATATTTCTTCTGAATATAAATCAAATCTAATATTGTGTGTTTGAGGAATACTCAAGCACAAGTAATAAATACAACAATTAATGTGTCATTGCACTTGTCATTTAGATGAGAAAAATGTGTATATATTAAGCTAAAGTTGTATTAAAAATCAAATGGCATATTTAGGGTGGTCTCCTAAATATTATACATCTTCAAAAAATTATGAATCAATGTTCATAATTTGACATTAAGTGTTTGTTGAATATCGAACCAAACAATGTTTTGATTAGTATTTGCATACTACCATGTGCATGTATTTTAAACCATTGTATTTGATCACTTAATTTTCAATTAATGTCCATGGTGGTAGGTGTACTTGGTCAATGTGAAATAAAATTATAAAATCTTTGACTTGCATTTTTGAACTCCATACCTCGGTAGACCTTCAACCCTTCCCTTGCACTTTGCATTTTGTTATTCCCTTCTACCCATGAGATGTGAAGGTGTGACAACATGTATTTTATACCTTGAATTGGTGCAAAGTTTATGGAGGACTCTGCACTCTGCCATGAACCTATATGCTTCACATATCTGGTAGAGTTTTAGACCATCCCAGCACTTTTCACAATGTGTAGCCAACTCATTGGCTTTTGTGATACCCTTACCACATGTTTTCTTTGGAAAATAAGATATTTGACCATGTTTAATTTTCTGCCCTTTTTCCATGTGGCTAGAGAGGTGATATGGCATAATTCCATGTTAGAAATAAATAGTTGCATGCTTCTAAAATTCCTATTGGCTTCTAATGTTTCCCTCCATGTAGGCGTGACTAGTTTTTTTTTTTGTTACATTCATTTTGAGGGACCAAAATTGGCTCTCACTTGGTGTTAGACACCCCGTATGGGTGTGCAAAGAACCATAAAATATAATACCAGATGCTAATACATTAGGCCATGGCATCAACACAAGATAATTTGCATTATAAAAAATTATCTTGACATGCACACCAAACCTGCAAATTATCTAATTTATTAAGAAATATATGACTACATGGTTTGTTTCTCTACTTGTAGGGATTGCTTCAAACAATTTGGTGAAGTATTAAATTGCAACTACTATCCATCTATGCCTAATTCTTGATGAATCAATGATTTCTCCAATGAAATCCATTCCCCATTGTCTAAATAGGCCTTCAATCATCACAAACTGCAAGGTAAGAGAACCTAAAGCTTTCTTCCTCTCAGTAAATTGCTAACATTTCTCACACCTTATGACCATTTGAGAAACATCCCTAAACAATGATGGCCACTAATAACCAACTCTCAAAATTTTATGATCTATAACCTTAGGTGAAAAATGGCCACCACAAACTCCTCTATGGAAGTCTTCAATTAGGACATCAGTCTATTCTTCTAGCACATATATTAGGAGAACTACGTCTAGATTCTTCCATACAAGTCCATTTTCATTCAAGAGTTACTTTTGAGAGACATGTTTTAGAGTTCTCCTTTGATTTTTATCAAAGTTAGGGGACAATTCAAAATTTTCAAGAAGTAAAAAATGCCCTTATAACATGGAGATGCGTTGAATTGACTCAAGGAATCATCAATATTAAAAACAATAGCGTTTACCTCAGCAACTTGCAAATTGGTCTCAGCCATAAGCTTAGGTAGATCCATCCCTCTTACCAAATTGGTGGTTTGGATATCCATGTCATACTCTTATAAGTTGTTGTCCTAGCTATACCATTTTCTAGATAAGTTAGTCTGAGTTAAAATGTCTTTCACCATTATGTGTAGGATGTAGGCAATAATATGTGAACTTAGAATATATGACCTAAATGTTTTAACAGCCTTCAAAAAAGCAAAATATTATTTTTCCATAATAGTGTACTTCAGTTTAGGACCTTGCATAGCTTTACTAAAGAAAGATATGTGATGCTCATGACCAACTTAATTCTTTTGCAATAGCATAACAACAAGAGTATTGTATGATCTAAAAGAGAATACTTGAAATGACCTTGTGTAATCAGGACTAGCCAAGATAGGAGTAAACTTTAAAGCTTCCTTGATGTCACTAAATGCTTACATGGCCTTCTCCTCCCACTTGATGGTCTGGTCTTTCTTCAACATAGAAGTAATAAGTAAAGTAATCAATATGAAATTAGACATAAACCTTCTTACAAAGTTAATTTTTCAAAAGAAAGATTGAATTCCTTTCTTGGACTATGGGATAGGAACATTACCACTGGCTTTGACCCTTTTAGGATCAATCATGACACCCTTTTTGGACAATATATGTTCCAACAACTTGGTTTTATCCACTCCAAAGTGGCACTTCTTAGAATTATGTGAAATACTGAACTCACTGTACCTAATCAAAACCTTTTTTAATTTTTTCAAAATCTATTCTCTTATTTTGGATTACACAGTAATATCATCTTGATACATAGTAATAAACTAATTAATTATCCATGTAAATGCAACATCCATAGATTGCATTAATATTGCACTAGCATTCATCAATTCAGAAGGCATCCACGTATATAAATAAGTGCGCCATGGTATGGTGAATATAGTTTTGGACCTCTTAGATTTTGTCACCACAACCTAATTTCAAATTGGGAAACCATCAAATGTGGACAATAATTTTGAACTTCTAATGCTTTGTAATAGGTTCTCCATATTGGGCAAGGGATAATTATCTTTTAAATAATCATTTTTTAGATTCCATAAATCGACACACAAGTAGATGTAACAATAAATTTTATGTACAGGGACTAAATTTATAACCCATGAGGAGTACCTGATGGGCTAAATGATACCACCATCCGTTATCTTCTTTAACTCCTCTCGCATCTTGGTGGCCAAGATGGGGTTAATGGGCCTATGTTTTTACCTGTAAGGTTTGATATCAAGGTATAATGGGATAACGTGCTAGAATAATTCTTCCCTATACATTTTTAGCTCAGATAAGACAAAGCTAAGAAATCTTGGTACATCCATAGCAATTGCATGTAAGATTTCTTCTTAGTTGTACTTAAGTGAGTACCCAACAAAAACTTCCTTGGATTCTCAGGAGAACCCAAGTTGCACTCAATTACATGATTTGAAATGAATGAATCTCTCTGAATAATTTGTGTCTTTAGTTAAATGATGTCTTTCCAAATCAAGGTCTCTTTCCCATAAAAAACCTAAACTATGAATTCCATGTCTATGAGATGATCATGGAACTCAGCTTCATATTTTAAAAACCTTTTAATTTGTTCATCATGATCAAAGACATACTAGTGATGAACATTGTCTTGGATTAAAGGCCTAAAAATCACCTCTTTCTGATACTGACAACAAGGGCTTGTATTTACAATGTCAAATTGAGCACCCATCCCTGCAGGTTTGTCAGCTTCTTGGTTGACACTTCTATCACGATAACAAATATTAAATACATTAAAAAACTCTAATAAGTCCCAAATATCATTTCGATATTGGTTTATTCTTTTATTTTTTTGGGTAAAAGTATTATGTAATTGATTTACCACCAACTTATAATCACCCTTAAGAATTGGATATTTAATTTCATATTCATAGGCATTCCGTAGACCATGTAAGAGTGCCTCATACTTATTGATATTGTTAGGATATTCAAAATAAATCTGGAAAGCAAACATAAAACATTTACCATTGGGGGCATAAAAGACAACCCTAGCCCCATTTCCAAGATTGGAGCAAGATCCATCAAAACAAATTCTTTTTTTAGGCTCAAAATCAATAGCAATAGGATATTCACTAGTAGCTACATTCCCAACAATGTTGCCAAGGTCAATGTCCATATGAAATACTTCACTGAGAGCATACCAGATCTTCAATCACATATAACATCTTTGGATCTATATAAATTCTAACCATCTTACCCTCCAAAGGAATGGTGGTGTAGTAAAGGTTCATCTACACACTTCTACCCATGCTCGCATTCTATTTATGAGACAACAACATCCCACATTTAGGTGGGACATCTACAACCACCACTTTCATGTTCAAGTACTTTCTAGGATGAACTACCAACTTGACCACTAGTCCCTTGACTTATCCAAAAAATAGAACCTCTCGTGAGTCTTTGGCATAACACTTACCAAAGGTTGATGTGATCTTCAATCCAAGCTCATTAGAGATACCAAAGGGCATCACATTGTAAGAAGCACCAAAGTCAAAAATGTAATTATGAACAATTAGACCAATGATCAGTAAAGTCATATAAAATATATCTCCATTTAGATGAATTTCTACCAATGCCATCCCCAAATAGACCTCCAAGGTGGGTTCAATAACCTCTTCTGATTCTTCATCTTCTTTTGGGAGTGTTTGGGGTAACTCAATTTCATTTACAACTGACCTTTTACCGAATTCTAAATATTCAAAGGCTTTCTTCCTATGTTCTTGTATTCACAATAACTCAATAAGTGGTATAGTGACCTTTATTTGACTCAACACTTAAGCCATATCACACACACTATATGGAGGAAGATGTGTGTTTATTGAAAGGTTAATGTCACCTTCAAATAGAATATAATCACTTAAAATCTAAAGTAGATAAGGCTTGGGTGGTTCCAAAACTTTGACAACAACATTCAAAATTGGATTTTTCTTAAGATCATTAGTACCCTTAGGGATGCTAAACAACATGGTTGTTCTATTAATCCTAATAGGAGCACCTCTAGGCTTAGTAACTTAGGCTATAGGTGCCATTTTGGAAGGTTTTTAGACTATTTTAGCTTTTTTTCATCCTTGTTTGTATTCCCTAGATTTGAATTTGTAGTAGCAATGTCCTAAGGAATATCACCTATTTGCCTACTTCTCATGTTGTAGTCACCCTTTTGCGTATCTATGGAATTAACTAATAAGTACCTTTCCTCAACTGATGGAATGGCCCTAGGATATTTCTTAATCATCATGGAGCACAAGAGATCAAAATCATTAACATGCAACTCATATATTTGTGCCACATTAACATCACAAGCAAAGTCAAAAGTTTGAACACTTTCCAATTTTACAATACTTTAGAGGTGATCATTCATAGTATAAGTCTGTAACTCTATGGAGGGAATAAATTCATCTCAAGGTGTTTGGCAATCAAACATAAAAATCTCATAGTCAAATGACGCACACTCAGGTTCAAATGGCTCTTTATCATCTTCTTCATTAGTATCACATGGAAGGTGTGGAAGGAAACAATTATCACACCATTCAATCTCTATATCAAAATTTACAATAATTACCTTGGCATTTAATGGATCATACACTTCTTTTCTAGCCCCTCTATTTTAATTTCTATTCATTCTATTTTCACTTACAGGCATCTTCCCTCTGTCATTATCTCGATTATGGAAAGTAGTCCACCTTTGTGCTTGATTTGGATTTGGAAACCTTTCATAACTAGTAGAGACCTGAGAGACCCCCTTTTTAGCTCTTCTCAACTTATATGACATTTATTTGATAATAAAGGGCAAATTTTTGACAGTTTCTTCCAAGTTGGTTGTCTTTGTAGGCAATGCTTTTTTTTTTAAATTGACCAATTTCACATCAGCCCTCTTGTTTAAGGGATTTCCTATAGCCTTGATGTCGTTCTCAATTCGGATGTCCATATTGAATTCCAATAGCAAGTTAGTAGGAGCCTTGTCCCTAAAGAAATATGCATCCTTTTTATTAAAGGCATCACAATACTTTATCAAGCACATTGTATCATTGGGCCTGATGTTTTTGAGTAGCCATATCATGGTCTTGTTGAAATAAGTGTTGAAGTCCTACAAATACTCGTTATAGTTATTGTTGATATTCTCAAATCCAGCCAAGATAAACCTTGGATCAATCTTACCACCATATTAAATTCTAAAAATATTTTCCATAGCTTCCCATGAATCAATGTATCTAGTGGGAAAGGATTAAACCATTCATGAGCATCTTCCTCCAGTGTGTGCACAAACAACTTGATGCACACATCCTCATTCTCAACCTCATAATCTTCAATGATATTTTGAAAATCCTTTAGGTTTTGATCATCACTGACTACATTGTTCCCTTCAAATTTTGGGAGGTATTTCCAAACTTCATTTGGGACCTTATAAGGATAACCTTCCATCTGATAAAAATTTAGAGGTTGGAATATAGGAATTGAGAATGTAGGATGTGAGTTTTCATCTTGGTCCCTATGCTTCATAATTATTTCAGTAGTAGGTTAAAGAACAAATGGTAAAGGTACATAAGGCATTGAATGAGGTGGACTTGGTGGACCAGACTTGGGAGGGGATTCAACTAGTTGAGATAGAGTTGCAAAATAAATAGGACTATATGTTGTAGAATTATTAAAATATTTGTGATAGTCCTCAACAATGGGGAGTTCAAAAAAAATCTCAAGACTATAAAAATCTTGGCAGTCTAAAGAATCTTTAGTAGCTAAACCTTGCCCTTGAAAAGGTCTCCAAACTTATCTCCGTCTTTTTGATGCAAACTTCAGGGAAAGACAAGTCTTTTAGATGAGTCACCTTTGAAAGATGATCTCAATCCTTCCAGATTTGCAAACAAAAAATAACAATCAAATATGAAATTAATATATTTGAAATAGGCACTAATCTTCCTTGAAACTAGGTGATAAAATTAGAGTCACCAATAGAAACAAAATTCTAGAATGTAACAGTTCATAAACTAGTTGTGATGCATGTTGAAAGCATACTTTGTTGAGTTTAATGATGATATAATATGCAAAGATGCTAATATTTCAAAAATTATGTTCAAAAGGGAAAATACACGTTTCAACATGCAATATTAACAACTCTTTATAGTAAACATAACCGAAATAAAATTGTCAAACCTCAAATCCTAGCACATCCCCAAGTGGGGTATTTTAATGTTGATGGTCAAGATGGTCGGATCAATGTAGTAATAGTAGATAACTTCACAAGGTGAAATACTCATAGATTTAGCTCTCTACAAGAGTCTCTAGAAACACAAGTTACCTAGACTTCAATTTAATCCCTAGAAACTGTACCATAGTAGTGTTGGTTCCTAGTTGTACACCTTGTGCACTTGGCCTTGCACACATGAGCGAAATGGCAAGCAATGATGAAGAAACTACTTATATGTCATTGTATTCTATGGAGTGTTTGACATTAGGATTAGAATGAAATGCAAAAAATGACTTGGATGCACATATAGAGGGTATTGTTAACTCTTGCTACTTTTGGCTCTGTTTAAACCAAGGTGAGAGAACCTATGGGGTAGCTTGCTCACATGGAGGGATTTTACACTTCAATCTCCATGGTGATTCTTGGCACAAAAAGGAAATATGACCAAAGCATAACCAAGTCTACACACTTCACCCATTAAGGGTTGTCACATGAAATACACAAATGCTTTATGTCATACACAAACTACTAAAGATAGGTGATAAGATGACTTCAATCTTCATTTTTATAAAATATTCAACAATAAGGGCTAAATGGAAAAAGGCAGCCCTAGGATTTCAAGCACAAATTACAAACACATTTCAAATATGTAAGAGCTTATGTGTCTTCAAGGTAAATAACACTTATGTTATGGAAATGATGTGTTAAATGTAGGGTAATACATGGTAGGATAGTTAGATAGTTATAGAAAAGAGGATGGTATGCTGGTGGTTTTCAAACATTAGGGTTTATTTCAAAATACATGACATCACTCATTACAAAGATGTAGAAAAAATGGCATACAAGCTAGTGGAAACTACTAGGAGTGATTTGAATCCATTACTACCAATATAATCAAAATGCCCAAATTATTCTTGAATTCCTTGAGCATACACTGCAACTAAGATTTCAAATAATTTTTCCTATTGAATCGACAAACCTAGGGTGCCCTTAGAAGGTATTCAACAATATGTTTCCAAATTACTTGTAGAAAGGGATTTATAACCTAGAGCTATGTCCAAAATGATAAGTAATAGTGAGCATAGAGCAAGATATCCAATTAGTTGAACCAACAAAACATATCATTGTGTTTCCTCAATAGAAAAGAGTAAGAACCACTAATACTTTTCATTAACTTGGAAAGAGATCTTTCATACAATAATGTTTGGAAATGCTGCCATGGGGACAACCATGGTGTATTTTCTCCATGTCAGATAGGGAAGACATAGATAAATTCTCTGAAAACTTTCTAATGGTTGTACAAGCTGCAACCACCTTAGTAAGGGAGGAAAAATACACACACAACAATCATCGCAAAGTTCTAGAAGAGCCTATACCTGGAGTAGATAAGAAACTAACAACAACCAACAACCTATGAATAGAGGAAAAGCATTCTATTTATACATTTTCCAAACCTTCAAATCTATAAATAAGATTTGCAACTTGAAAAGGTGAAAAACACCCCTTCAAGTTCTACCAAGATGCTCCCAGCTGGAAAAAAGTCTTTGTCACCCTTGGAATCTTCATGTATTTGCAAATAAAAAGATCCCTCTAACTGCCCTGTCATGTTCATGGAATCTTAGAATCTTGTCTGAAATATAAAACATCACGTTCTTTATTGACCAATCATTGGTTGTGTTCAAGAAATTATGCATATGCTTGTTCTTGGAACTTGGGTTGGACTCAAGCTTGTCCACCCAATCGACGGGAAAAAATGAGTTATCATTGTTACACTTTGCCCATTCATAAGATAAATTTTTCTTGTGTAGGGGAGCCTTTTAATTCACCTCAAACCAATTTATTATGGGAGTGGATATGGATTCAAAATTCAAACTTGAAACATTAAAGAACTTGTAATAAAATTTCAAACGACTTGTATTGCTAATGCTGAAGAGATGAAACAATTTTTTTTTAGCGCACAATACCTACCATCATAAATAGCTTCCATGCCATGAAATGATATATTGTCAAAAAGTGAACTTTATATATTATGTTGAGCGTTAATTATAGTACACTCTTAAATAAATTTTCATTGATTAATGACAAATAACATCAATCTAACTACATTATTATATTAAAAACTATTGATTAATAATTTTTTCTAATTTTTAATCAAATTTTCATTTATTGGTGATGAAATTCATTAATATAACTACATCAATAATTTGAACTAGAAAGAATAATCTATGAATAAAGAAAATTGTTTTCAAACTCTATGGTATGACTATAATATTCCATTTTTGTGACTATGATATTATGTTTTTTAATTAATTAATTATTAAATATAACATAATTTTAAATAATTATAAAATAGGTATCAAATTTTAAAATGAATTTTTCATACAATAATAAAATATTATTAAATCTAATATAAAATTTTATTATTAATTACTCGTTACATTCCAACCAGCTACCATTGTATTGACATAAATAATTATTATATTTAAACATGTGTAAGAATGAATTACAAATTATTATTTTTTAATAAAATTATAAATTAATAAATCAAACCAGAGATGCCAATGCTCCAAACATGGAAAGGCATTATCTTGAGGTCTACTCTTATTGTTTGTATTGAGATTATATCTAGCTGAGATGGTGGATAAATATCATGATCAACACAATAAATATGTTTATAAGAATTGATATCGCAATATTTAAAAGATGGGTAGGTATGTTTAATTAGCTCAAACATTTCTATATTTCTTTTGAATTTAAATCAAATCTAATATTGTGTGTTTGAGGAATACTCAAGCAGAAACAATAAAGACCAGAATTAATGTGTCATTATACTTGTCATTTAGATGATAAAAATTTATATATATTAAGCTAAAGTTGCATTAAAAATCAAATGGTGTATTGACGGTGGTATCCTAAATATTATATATCTTCAAAAAATCATGAATCAATGTTCAAAATTTGACATTAGGTGTTTGTTGAATATTGAACCAAACAATGTTTCGATTAGTATTTGCATACTACCATGTGCATGTATTTTAAACCATTGTATTTGATCACTTAATTTTCAATTAAAATACATGGTGGTAGGTGCCATTGGTCAATGTGAAATAAAATTACAAAGTCTTTGATGTGCATTTTCGAACTCCATACCTTGGTAGACCTTCAACCCCTCCCTTGCACTTGGCATTTTTTTAATTCTCTTCTACCCATGAGATGTGAAGGTGTGACAACATCTTGAATTTTATACCTTGAATTGGTGCAAAGTTTATGGAAGAATCTGCACTCCAATATGCACTTATATGCTTCACATATCTGGTAGAGTTTTAGACCATCCCTACACTTTCCACAATGTGTTGTTAACTCATTGGCTTTTGTCATACCCTTACCACATGTTTTCTTTGTAAAATAAGATATTTGACCATGTTTAATTCTCTTCCCTTTTTCCATGTGGTTAAAGAGGTGATGTGGCATAATTCCATTTTAGAAATACATATTTGCATGCTTTTAAAAACCCTTTTGCGTTCTAATTTTCCCTCCATCTAGGCATGACTAGCTTTTTTTTTTTTCGTTACATGCATTTTGGGGGACCAAAATTGGCTCTCACTTGGTGTTGAACACCCTATATGGGTGTGGAAAGAACCATCAAATATAAGACCAAATGCTAATCCATTAGGCCATGGATTCAACACAAGATAATTTGCATTATGAACAATTATCTTGACAGGCACACCAAACCTAAAAATAATCTAATTTATTAAGAAATCTTTGACTACATGGTGTGTTTCTCTACTGGTAGGGATTGCTTCAACCCATTTGGTGAAGTAATCAATTGCAACTAGTATCCATATATGCCCAACACTTGATGAATCAATTATTTCTCCAATGAAATGCATTCCTCATTGTAGGAATTGGCCTTCAATCATCACACACTGCAAAGGAAGAGAACCTAAAGCTTTCATCCTCTTAGTAAACTGCTAACATTTCTCACACCTTCTAAACATTTGAGAAACATCCCTAAACAATAATGGCCACTAATAACCAGCTCTCAAAATTTTATGATCCATAACTTTAGGTGAAAACAGCCACCACAAACACCTCTATGGAAGTCTGAAATGAGGACATCAGTCTATTGTTCTATCACACATCTTAGGAGAACTACATCTAGATTCTTCCATAAAAGTCCATTTTCATTCAAGAGTTACTTTTGAGAGACAAGTTTTAGAGTTCTCCTTTGATTCTTATCCAAGATAGGGGACAATTCAAATTTTGTAAGTAGTAAACAATGCCCTTATAACATGGAGATGCATTAAATTGACTCAAGGAATCATCAATATTAAAAACAATAGTGTTTACCTCAACAAATTACAAATTGGTGTCAGCTATAGGCTTGGGTAGACCCATCCATGTTACCAACTTGGTGGTTTGGATATCCATGTCATACTCTTATAACTTGTTGACCCACCTATGCCATTTGTTGGATAAGTCAGTCTGAGTTAAAATTTCTTTCACCATGATGTGTAGGATGTAGGCAATAATCTATGAACTCAGAATATATGACCTAAATGTTTAAATAACCTTCAAAATATCAAAATATTATTTTTCCATAATAGTGTACTTCAGTTTAGGACCTTGCATAGCTTTACTAAAGAAAGCTCTGTGCTGCTCATGAACATCTTCATTCTTTTGTAATAGGATAACAACAAGAGTATTGTATGATGTAAAAGATAATACTTGAAATGAACTTGTGTAATCAGGACTATCCAAGCTAGGAGCAAACTTAAAAGCTTCCTTGATGTCACTAAATGCTTACATGGCCTTCTCCTCCCTCTTGATGGTCTGGACTTTCCTCAACATAAAAGTAATAGGCAAATAAATCAATATGAAATTAGACATAAACCTTCTTACAAAGTTAATTTGTCAAAAGAAAGATTGAATTCCTTTCTTGGACTATGGGATAGGCACTTTATCAATGGCTTTGACCCTTTCAGGATCAATCATGACACCCTTCTTAGACACTATATGTTCCAACAACTTGGTTTTATCCACTCCAAAGTGGCACTTCTTGGGATTAAGTGAAATAATGAACTCACTGTACCTAATAAAAACCTTTTTAAAATGATTCAAAATCTCTTCTCTTATTTTGAATTACATAGTAATATCATCTTGATACATAGTAATAAACTAATTAATTATCCCTGCAAAGGCAACATCCATAGATTGCTGGAACATTGCACTAGCATTCATCAATTCAGAAGACATCCACATATATAAATAAGTGCCCCATGGTATGGTGAATATAGTTTTGGACCTCTCATATTCTTTCACCACAACCTAATTATAAATTGAGAAACCATCGAATGTGGAAAATAATTTTGAACTAGTGATGCTTTGTAATAGGTTCTCCATATTGGGCAAGCGATAATCATCTTTTAGATAATCATTTTTTAGATTCTATAAATCCACACACAAGCAGATATCAGCATTATTTTTATGTACAAGGACTAAATTTTTAACCCATGAGGAGTACCTAATGGGCTAAATGATACCAGCATCCCTTAGCTTCTTTAACTCCTCTCACATCTTGGTGGCCAAGATGGGGTTAATGGGCATATGTTTTTACATGTAAGGTTTGATATCAAGGTATAATGGGATGACATGCTAGAACAAGTCTTCCCTATACATTTTTAGCTCAGATAAAATGATGCTAAGAAATCCTGGTACATCTTTAGCAGTTACATGTAAGATTCCTTCTTAGTTGCATTTAAGTGAGTACCCAACCAAACCTTCCTTGGATTCTCATGAGAACCCAAGTTGCACTCAATTACATCTTTTGAAATGAATGAATCTCTTGAATTGATTTTATTAGCTCCATAAAAAATTCTTTTAAATTTACCAGTCCTCTTGGAATAGTTTTTGTCTTGAATTAAATGATTTATTTCCCAATCAAGGTCTCTTTCCCATCAAAAACCTAAACTATGAATTACATGTCTATGAAATGATCATGGAACTTAGCTTCATAGTTTAGAAACCTTTTAATTTTTTCATCATCATCAAAGACCTACTAGTGTTGAACATTGTCTAGGATTAATGGCCTTAAAATAACCTTTGCCTGATACTGATAACAAGGGCTTGTATTTGTAATGTCACATTGAGCACCCATCCCTGAAAGTCTATAAAATTCTTGGTTGAAACTTCTATCATGATAAAAAATATTAAATACATAAAAAAACTCAAATAATTCCCAAATATCATTTTGATATTGTTTTAATCTTTTATTTTTTTGGTAAAAGCATTGTGTAATTGCTTTACCACCAACTTAGAATCACCCTTAAGAATTGGACATTTGATTTCATATTCATAGGCATTTCATAGACCATGTAAGAGTTCCTCATACTTAACGATATTGTTAGGACACTCAAAATAAATCTAGGAAGCAAACATAAAACATTTATGATTAGGGGCATAAAAGACAACCCTTTCTCCATTTCCAAGATTGGAGAAAGATCCATCAAATCACATCTTCTAAAACACATTATTTTTTTAGGATCAACATCAATAACAATAGGATATTCACTAGCAGTTACATTCCCAATAAAGTTGCCAAGGTCAATGTCCATGTACAACACTTCACGGAGAGCATGCGGAATCTTCAATCATATATAACATATTTGGTTCTCTATAAAGTCTAACCATCTTACCCTCAATGAAAATGGTGGTGTAGGAGAGGTTAATCTACACACTTCCACCCATGCTTAGAGTCTATTTATGAGACAACAACATCCCACATTTAGGTGGGACATGTACAACCACCATGTCCATATTCAAGTACTTTCCAGAATGAACTACCAACTACACCACTAGTCCCTTAACTTATCCAAAAACTAGAACCTCACATGAGTATCTAGCATAACACTTACCAAAGGTTGATGTGATCTTCAATCCAAGCTCATTGGAGATACCGAAGGGCATCACATTGTAAGAAGCACCAAATTTAAAAATGTAATTATGAACAATCAAACCAATGATCAACAAAGTCATATAAAATATATCTTCATTTAGCTGACTTTCTTCCAATGCCATCCCCAAATAGACCTCCAAGGTGGGTTCAATAACCTCTTCTAATTCTTCATCTTCTTTTAGGAGTGTTTTGGGTAACTCAATTTCATTTACAACTGACCTTTTACCAAATTTTAAATTTTCAAAGGCCTTCTTCCTATGTTCAGGTATTCATAATAACTCAATAAGTGGTATAGTGACCTTTATTTGACTCAACATTTAAGCCATATCACACACACTATATGGAGGAAGACGTGTGTTTAGTGAAAGGGTAATGACACCTTCACGTAGAATACAATCACTTAAAATCTAAAGAAGATAAGGCTTGGGTGGTTCTAAAACTTTGACAACAGCCTTCAAAATTGGATTTTTATTAAGCTCATTAGTACCCTTAGGGATGCTAGACAACATGGGTGTTCTATTAATCCTAACAGGAGCACCTCTAGGCTTAGTAACTTAGGCTACAGGTGCCATTTTGGAAGGTTCTTAGACTAGTTTAGCTTTCTTTTTATCCTTGTTTGCATTCCCTACTTTTTAATTTGTAATAGCAATCTCCTAAGGAGTATCACCTATTTGCCTACTTCTTATGTTGTAGTCACCCTTTTTCGTAGCTATGGCATTAATTAATAACTACCTTTCCTCAACTGATGGATTGGCCCTAAGATATTTCTTGATCATCATGGAGCACAAGAGATCAAAATCATTAATAGGAAACTCATATACTTGTGCCACATTAACATCATAATCAAAGTCAAACATTTGAACACTTTTCAATTTTACAAGACTCTAGAGGTGATCACTCATAGTATCAGTCTATAACTCTATGGAGGCAATCGATTCATCCCAAGGTGTTTGACAATCAAACATAAAAATCTCATAGTCAAATGATGCATACTCAGGTTTAAATGACTCTTCATCGTCTTCTTCAGTAGTATCACATGGAAGGTGTGGAAGGAAACATTTATCCCACCAATCAATCTCTATATCAAAATTTACAACATTTACCTTGACATTTAATGGATCAGACACTTTCTTTCTAGCCCCTCTATTTTCATTTCTATTCATTCTATTTTCACTTACAAGCCTCTTCCCTCTATCATTATCTCAATTATGGAAAGTAGGTTGCCTTTGTGATTGATTTAGATTTGGAGACCTTTCATAACTAGTAGAGACTTGAGGGACCCCCTTTTTAGCTCTTGCCAACTTATAAGACATTTATTTGACAATAAAGTGCAAATTTTGATAGTTTTTTCCAAGATGGTTGTCTTTGTAGGCAGTGTTTTTCTCAAACTGACCAACTTCACATCAGCCCTCTTGGTTAATGGATTTCCAATATCATTGATGTTGATCTCAATTCAGATGTCCATATTGAAATCCAACAACAAGTTAGTAGGAGCCTTGTCCATAAGAAATATGCAGCCTTTTTATTAAAGGCATCACAATACTTTATCAAGCACATTATATCACTGGGCCTAATGTTTTTGAGTAGCCACATCATGGTCTTGTTGAAGTAAGTGTTGACTTCCTACAAACACTCATTATAATTATTCTTGATATTCTCAAATTTATCCAAGATAAACCTTGGATCAATCTTAGCACCATACTAAATTTTAAAAATATTTTGCATATCTTCCCATGAATTAATGTATCTAGTGGGAAGGGGTTAAACCATTCATGAGCATCTTCCTCTAGTGTGTGCACAAATAAATTTATGTACACATCCTTGTTCTCAACTTCATAATCTTCAATGATATTTTGAAAATCCCTCAGGTCTTGATCATCACTTACTACATTGTTCCATTGAAATTTTGGGAGGTATTTCCTAACTTCATTTAGGACCTTATAAGGATAGCATTCCATCTGATCAAAATTTATCGGTTAGAATATAGGAATACATAATTCAAGATGTGAATTTTCATCTTCATCCGTATGCTTCATAATTAGTTCAATAGTACATTCATAAACAAATGGTAAAGCGACACAAGGCATTGAATGAGTTGGACTTGGTGGATCAGACTTGGGAGGGGATTTAACAAGTTGAGATAGAATTGGAAAATAAAAAGGACTATATGTATTAGAATTATTAAAAGATTTGTGATAGTCGTCAACAATTGGGAGTTCAACAAAAATTTCAGGACTATCAAAATCTTGGCAGTCTGAAGAGTCTTTAGCAACTAAACCTTACCCTTCAAAAGGCCTCCAAACTTGTCTTCATTTTTTTCATGCAAAGTTCAGGGCAAGTCAAGTATTTTGGATGAGTCACCATTGAAATATGATCTCAATCCTTGCATATTTGCAAACACAAAAGAATGCTCACATATGAAATGAAGATATTTGAAATAGGCAGTAATCTTCCTTGAAAATAGGTGATAAAATTAGAGTCACAAATAAATGCAAAATTCTAGCATGTAACAATTCATAAACAAGTTGTGATGCATGTTGAAAACATACTTTGTTGAGTTTAATGATGATATAATATTCAAAGACACTAATATTTCAAAAATTATGTTCAAAAGGGAAAAGACACATTTCAACATGCAATATTAACAACTCTTTATAGTAAACATAACTGAAATCAAATTGTCAAACCTCAAATCCTTGCACATCCCCAAGTGGAGTATTTCAATGTTGATGGTCAAGATGGTTGGATCAATGTAGTAATAGTAGATAACTTCACAAGGTGAAATAATCATGGATTTAGCTCTCTACAATAGTCCCTGGAAACATAAGTTACCTAGACTTCAATTTAATCCTTTGAAATGATACCACAAGAGTGTTGGTTCCTAGTTTTACACCTTGTGCACTTGGCCTTGCACACTTGAGAGAAATGGAAACCAATGATCATAAAACTTCTTATATGTCATTGTATTCTATGGATTGTTTGACATCAAGATTAGAATGAAATGCAAAAAAAGATTGGGAGGCACATATAGAGGGTATTGTTAACTCCTTGCTACTTTTGGATCTTTCTAAACCAAGGTGAGAGAACCTGTGGGGTATCATTCTCACATGGAGGGATTTTACACTTCAATCTCCATAGTGATTCTTGGCACAAAAGGGAAATATGACCAAAGCATAACCAAGTATGCACACTTCACCCATGAAGGGTTGTCACATGAAATGCACAAATGCTTTATGTCATACACAAACTACTAAAGATAGATGATAAGATGATTACAATCTTCATTTTTATAAAATATTCAACAATAAGGGCTAAATGGAAAAAAGCAACACTACAATTTCAAGCACAAATTACAAACACATTTCAAATATACAACATCTTGAGTGTCTTCAAGGCAAATAACACTTATGTTATGCAAAGGATGTGTTAAATGTAGGGTAATACAGGGTAGGATAGTTAGATGGTTACAAAAAAGAGGATGGTATGCTGGTGGTTTTCAAACATCAAGGTTTCTTTCAAGATACGTGACATCACTCATTACAAAGATGTAGAAAGAATGGCTTACAAGCTAGTGGAAACTACCAGGAGTGATTTGAATCGATTGGTGCCAATATAATGAAAATACCCAAATTATTCTTGAAACCCTTGAGCATACATTGCAACTAAGATATCAAATAATTTTTCCTATTGAATCCACAAACCTAGGGTTCCCTTAGAAGGTATTCAAAAATATGTTTCCAAATTACTTGCAGAAAGGGATTTATAACCTAGAGCTACATCCAAAATGATAACCAGTATTGAGCATAAAGTAAGATATCCAATCATATGAACCAGAAAAACATATCATTGTGTTTCATCAATAGAAAAGAGTAAGAACCACTAATATTTTTCATTAACTTGGAAAGAGATCTTACATGCAATAATGTTTTAAAATGCTACCATGGGGACAACCATGGTGTATTTGCTCCATGTTCGATAGGGGAGACAAATAAATTCTTTCAAAACATGCTAATGGTTGTACAAGTTGTAACCACCTTAGCAAAGGAGGAAAAATACACAACAGTGATCCCAAACATCTGGAAGAGAATATACCTAGAGAAAATTAGAAACTAACAGAAACCAACAACCTATTAATAGAAGACAAGCCTTCTATTTTTACATTTTCCAAACCTTCAAATCTAGGAATAAGAGTTGCAACTTGAAAAGGTGCAAAAAACCCATTCAAGTTCTACCAAGATGCTCCCAACTGGAAAAAAATCTTTGTCACGCTTAAAATCTTCATGTATTTGAAAAGAAAAAGATCGCTCTAACTGCCTCTACAATAAATGATGGAAATTTTCAATAACTCATTGCTCTCTTTAGCTGGAAATCAATTTCACACGAGCTAGAAGGAGAATTTTCATGGTGGAGGCCAAACAAACTTTGTCTTCTTGTGTGACTACCTTGGGATGCCTTGGACAACATTATTGCATAGTTAGAACCTTCAACACTTTTAATGATAGCATGAAAATATTTTGGATCCATGGCTATTTGAATAATCTTCCTTGGAGTGGCCCTCCTGGATCTTGAAAACCTACAATTTCTCTCACATGGAAGAGCTTGGGCAAATAAAGCAAATGAAAATATAATAACTTATGTGTATTTCACCCTTTTTACTTTTTAGTTCCAAACTTGTATTTTTACCTTTTCTAATTTGCACTTTTATTTTTTTGCAAATTTACCCTTTTGCACTTTTACTTTTGCTTTTTGACAAATTTTTCTTTTTTGTAATTTCTTCCAGATTTCCTTTTTTAATGCATAAATGCATTATGTGCACATTTCACCTTTTGGGTAACCTGGTCCTTTAATGCAAATTTACACCAAGTGCAATTTACACGGTGCTTTCCCCACTAAAATCTCCCTTTGTAGCTCACAAAATCCAAAGAAGGGAATGAACTTTGCACATTGTACCAAAAATTTGGTGCAAAATGTAAGTCAACCTCCCAGCTCCACTAGACATCACTTTTTACCTTTTAAAGCATTTTTGCAAGGTTTAATTTAAGAAAATGAGTATTTTTGTAGTGCTTTTACAACGTAACCTTCTTGAGGAACCTGGGATATTTTTGCACCTTTTGTTGAAACTTGCAAATTTTGGATTTTTCAATTTTTACCCAATTTGATTTCCAGTAAAGAAACCTATTTATGATTTTTACAGAAACCCAACCTTTTCCAAATGTGGCTAGAAAACACAACCTATAGCCATGGATATTTATTAAATCACATATCCTTCAATCAATGCATAAGAAATGCCATTACATTATTGTAGCGTTAGATGGAATTGTCACTATGTTCAAAAGGTCAAGAACAAAGGCCCGTAAAACATTCAACCTGTCACCAATAGGTTCTTTAACCTGTATGCTCCTTCAAGTGGATCATAGAAAGAGGTTGTCACATCATTATATGATAGTCCAAGAAAAATATGAGTACCAGTTGTGGATGTTACATGTTGTGACAACTCCCTTAAATATGATAATAGTCAAAATTGCAGAATACCTCTTACTTTCTTCTCATAAAGCTTTCCTCTTGGACTTTATATCTATTTCAATTTTTTATAAAAACTCATCCCCTTCTCATCTTTTTTATTCAAGTGACCAGTCATTCAACAACTCAAAAGATAACTTGGCATAAAGATATTATGAAAATCATTGAGATGAAAATCAAGATGAACATTTAGGATGAATACATGGAAGGCACGGCTGTAAACCTTTTTAAGTATCAAAATCTGGTAGAAGACTCAAAAATAAATGTCCGGTGTTGGTTATTACACCTTGGACATCTATCAAAATTTAGGCTTTGACAAGGAGTTTCATTAAAACAAATGCAGACCTATTACTTCAACTGATTTTCATGTTAAACTTCTTCTACTAATTAAAGAAACTCTATATCCAAGGTCTAAAACCAATATGTAGATAGTACCTATCTCTTCATGCCAAGAAACTCGGTCTTTGACTTCCTTTCATATGTATCAGCCTTTTCAATTTTTCCCGCTCCCTATTTTTCATGCCTATCTTGGTAGAATCCAAAAGTGAGGGTACATATTGCGCTTTGCACCAAATGTTGGTACAATGTCCATGGGAGATCCTGCCTCCCGCCATTTGACTATCTCTCATGGAATTCTATACTACCATGTGGATGTATTTCAAAAATTTACATTTGATTACTTGGATTCTGGTAGAGCTCCGCTTAATCAATGTGCAATCAAATGACAAAAGCTCTGCCATGCATTTTCATACTCCTTACCTTGCACTTTACATTTTTTTGATTCCCTCTACCCTCGGGATAGGGAGGTGCAATAGTACCTTGCATGTTGCACCTTGCATTGGTGAAAAGTGCATGGAGGACTCTACACTCTACCATGCACCTATATGCTTCACATATCTGGCAGAGTTTTTGACCATGCCTGCACTTTTCACAATGTGTAGTCAACTCATTGACTTCTACAATACCCTTCCCACATATTTTTTTTGGAAATTAATATTTTTGACCATGTTTAATTTGCTACCCTTCTTCCACATGGTTGTATAGGTGATGTTGCATAACTCCATGTCAGAAATACATAGTTGCAGGCCTCTACAAACCCTATTTCATTCCAATGTTTCCCTCTATGTAAACATGGCAAGTTGTATGTTGTTGCGTACATTTTGGGGCACCAACACCCCACTTAACAATCACTCATGGGGAATGAGTTATGAAAAATCAATGAAATAAAATCTAACTCTGCGAACCTAAATAGATTTGGATTTTGATTTTTGTATTTGAGTGTTGGATTGAATTTGTAATTTGAGTAGGTGCATAGGGGATAAAAATAGTGTAAATTGATCCATTTAATTCTAATTTTTAAAATATAATGTGATTTGGAGTTTGATTTGACCTCATTAAGTATGATACTAAATAAATCACTCAAATGATTGTGTGGGTACTAGATTAGGGTAAATATATCCCCTTACATCTAATTCAAAAAACCTAGTTTTATTTGAGGCATGATTTTCCTAAATTAAATACCACACTGAATAAAATCACTCAATTGTTTTCATAGTGGATGAAATTAGGGATAATCGAGTGCCTTAAACAAAATTGAAACATCATAATATTTTTTTGGTCTAAATTTTCCATTTTAGAACCCCTCCATTCATCCATTTACTAAATTGGTTTTATGGGGGGACTCAAATTGTTAAAATAAAGCATAATAAAGGTAATTTTAGAAAACTAATGTGTTTTTGCATTCAATTTTCCTTAACTATTTTCCTTATTAAATAATTCATCGAGCATTTATATCAATTTACTTATCTTTTGCATTAGTGAAACTTCATTGTCACCTATAATGTATATGATATACATGCCACCTATCAATCGAAGTTGGGAGTTAGAGAATATTAATAAATCTATACATGTGTTATACTATGAATATCACCAACTACAAAATAACAATTTCTATGCATGTACATTTACATTTATGTACCAATTTAACATTGTTAAAAAAAATAACATATTTAAAATTACTAAAATATTATATTAAACACATGGGATGCTTGATTTTGGTCTCGTTTCAGCCCACATCACTTGTGTGACCAAATATAACTTTTTAGAAAAAATTGTATACATGAAAAGTTCATAAAAGGTGAGAAGTCAAAAAAGTTACTAGACATGATTTTTTTTTTGAAGTAGGTAGTGGAATATGTTTATTTATTTTCTATAATGTTGCTATTCCTTCCATTAATTTTTTCAAAGTTTTTTTTGTATTGGATATGCTATGATATTTAACATTTGGGTGACATTATTGTGACTTTAGAACATGTTAATTGAACAAGTGATGTAATGTAGTGATACATACTAGAAAAAAATATTTTTATGTGCTAACTAATAATAAGGTGCAAAATTTAGGTATTGGTCAATGGAGAGCATTATGAATGTTAGGGTTTTAAAACTGTGTTTTTACTAGGTAGTGTCAAAGGGTCGTGTGGTGAATGTTGGGGTGGATAAAGCAAAGTTGAAGGATAAAAAAAATATCTATGGTATACAACGGGATGAGGTAATGGGAAACATAGGTTGAAACTCTATGAGACTTAATTAGGAAGGTGTAGCAGCAATGATAGAGGCACTGATTAGGATCTAGGTGGTCACAACATTGGTAGATAAAACTAATAAAGGTGATCTATATGGGTTATTTGGATTGGAGGAAGGAGTCATAAACAAATAATAGGGAAACCTAATTTGATAATAGGGAAAGAAAAGTCATGGCATGCAAAACCCATTACTATTATTAAATAGATAACTTGGATGGATAAGACAAATCTTATGACAATGAATTCTTTTGGTGTATGAAATATCATCACTTCAGTATCTTGTAGGGATGAGGAACTTCAGGAGGTGCTTAAAAATGAGGAATGGATCACTAACCGATTCTAGGCAAGGCTCCTTGATCTCAACAAGTGGTTCACTATTATGCAGCGACCATTAATAGAAGTTGGGTTTTATAGTTATGCCTATGCTAGGATTTTTTCATTGTGATTTTTGATCTCTTTTAAGACCAAAAAGGCTCTCCAAGGTAAGATCTAGATCTGGGATCAGAATTTTCTCTTTTCAAAACCATGGTTCTTGTATTTCAACATTCATACAAAATCCCTTAGCAACATTTCCATTTGGTTTTGATTATTGTAGATTCCTCTCTAGTTCTACTCTAAACCTTCACTTTCATTTATTGTTAATTCCATGGATTATGTACTCATGGTGGATACTACTACTAAGAAATCTTTCCACACTACTTTCTCTTGTATCTTAGTCTATATGGAAATCTCTACTAACCTTCTAGTGATTGTCGAGTTGGAAGTCAAAGACTATTGTTAGTAAAAAACCCATGATTATTAGGGTTGAAATTTTTTTGTTGAAAGTGATTTGATGTAGGCCATTTGGCCAAAAGTTTCAAAATTTTCAAGCAAGAGGTATAATCTTCATGGTGAAAGAATGCTCTTCCAATTAATCTTTAAGTATTGGACTGCATTATGACCATAGAAGAAGTGGAAATTATACTAGTGATTGATCAATATGATTATGAGATTCATGATACTATTTTCTTTCCCTCTTTCATAAATTCATAGGAATATCATTTTAGTATGGTAACAGCTCAAAGGTTCCTAAATAAGTTAAAGTTACTCTTGGTAGTTTTCAGCTAGGTAAAGAATTAAAAAAAAATCATTATTTTCCATGAATAAGGTGTTTTTGGAAGTAGAGAGGACTAGATGGTAGTGCAAAAAAACCTTGAAACATCCATGAACCATCCATTATGATGCTCCTCTCCTATAGGGAAGATGGTGAGAGATGGACATAAGTGTTTTGACATTGCTGGTAATGACTATGTAGGAGCAGGATGGTACAACACGATTAATCATGTACAGGTTTAGTTTTTGATATTTTGACATTTAGAATATGTCTTTCAAGGAATTGGTTTGGTTTCTTGGGTCATGTTAGTTTCCTCTTGAGCTATTTGCATCTGTTGTCTAGTCTTTATTTTTATAGTTGCATGGAATTTTTTGACTTCTTAGCATATCATGGTTTTAATATGATAATATTAAGGTTTTTCTTAAGTCCATAATTTTTAACAAGGAGTGCGGAATCCATAAACCCTCAATTATCACCTATTGAATTTAGAGGTAACATTAGGGTGATTTTAGAGACAACATTAGGATGTATTTAAGAGGCAATGTTATGGTGAATCTATATGCAACTTAAGATTGACATTAGAGGTGATGTTCTAGGGTGTCTTTATAAGTGAAATTAAAGGGAATTTATATATAAATTTATTGTGAATACAAGGTAATATTAGGATCTCCTTAACAAGTGACATTTGGGTGGGTTTAGGGTATCATTAGGTTGTCTTTATTAGGTGATGTTTTGGTGTCTTTAGAGATAACTTTACATGTTGAATTTATTCGTAATTATATATTTATCTTTAGGGGTTAATGTTGTGATTTTATGTGCATTTACTACCTTTATAATTTGATTCATGCATGCATTAACTTATTTTTTTTTTTAAAATTCAAAGTGGGGAAATTATTTGAATAATCAATTCTGGCAAGGGACACATTTTTTAACATCTTATTCACAATTTATCATATATATATCATAATGTATTTTTCTTTTGTCCATAAGGGTTTTAATAACGTATTTATTTGGATCTTGAGAATAATATTTATATGAAGCTATATACTAACATCATTAGACTATAAATCACATGCATTTCTTACGTTTTCAAGAAACTAGATCATGTGTCATCTCTAAGTCAGACCCTCCATTTGATTAAAAATTGTACCTTGCACATATCTATCTATTTTAGACTTATGGTCCCATGTTACCATTAATTTTGATTGTACACCTTTAACCTCCATCAATGTGAATTTTAAGGCTGACTATCATGCATAATTTGTCCTAGATTTGTCTATATATTACAAGACATATCAAAACATTTAAATAATCAAAAGAAAGGGAAGAAATATATAATATTTCAAAATTAGGTCAAATAATCAAATATCTTTCCTCCTACCTCATGTTCAGATTCATGGAATCACATATTACATAATTCAATAGCTAATTTTTTCATTTCTTGAGGTTCTTAAATTTGTTCCCAAAAGTGTACGATCTATAGTTCTAGATTTGATAATTGGATACCTTTTGTTGGGTCCTTTGTGTTATGTATTCTTTATTTTTATGATTTTCAAGTTATTGTGTGTGAAATTAAGAGCCAATATATTCCTAATGTGAATGCATAATATAGTAAAATAAAAATTACTTATTTATAATTTATTAGATCCATTCTTATGAATTTAAAAACATTAAAATTTTTATAAAAATATTTAAATGATTGTAAAATAAAAAGCAAATTTATAATTAAATTTCCCGTATAACAATTAAAATAATCTTAAATTTAAAATCCGACATAATTATGAACTATTCATTAGATGTTAGGCACCTACCATTATATGGACATAAATAATTTTTAAATTTAAACACATGTAAGTATGCAATACATACAAACAAATTCATTTAAAAGAATTACAAATTAATAAATCTACTTATTATTTTTATAATATTATTATCACCTTGGAGTAGAACTTTCAATTGCTCTATCAAGTATTAAATATGAAAAAATATATTTATTAATGTTTGTGAACAGTGGATGAATGAAATGTCACAAGTATTATTTATTACGGTTTGTGAAGACAAAAATGTGGGATGAATGAAATGGTACATGTATTATTTGTTTCCACTCACTACATATTACATGAAGTAGTATCTGGCATATGACCACTGACAGTAAGCTTTCCATTCACCCATGTCCAATTATTTTCTTTTAATAATTCAGCTTGTTTTTCAAACAACACATTTTAAAAATATGTTAGTAGAAACAATTTTGTGTCTATCATCCCATGAAAACAATTTTGTTTCAACCATTATGTCAAAAAATTCATGGCGTTTATGTATACTTCTAAATTCGTTCTTCGTAGTGTGGGTAAATTTGTGATTGGAGACAAATAATGATGGTGCAATTCATTCATCCCACATTGTTGTCTTCACAAACTATAATAAATATATTTTTTTAGTATTAAATATTTGATAGAGCAATTCAAAGTTCTACTACATAATTATAATAATATTACAAAAACAATAAGTAGAATTATTAATTTGTAATTAATTTAAATAAATTTGTTTGTATGCATTTCATACTTTCATGTGTTTAAATTTATAAATTATTTATGTCGATTCAATGGTAGTTAGGTGGCATGTAATTAATAGTGCACAATTACATTGAATCTTAAAGTTAATATTATCTTGATTATTATATAGAAAATTCAATTTTAAATATGATGTCTATTTTATAATCATTTACATATTTTTATAAGAGTGTCAATATTCTCAAATGCATAAGGATAGATCTGGTAAACTACAAATAAGTAATTTTTTTTACTATCCTAAACATTTGTGCTAAGGCTCAGAATATGTCCTTCACTTTTTTGAAATCATTCATGGGATGTTAATTACTTGTAGAGACCGATAATACTTCTTATTTTAATTCAATAATTCTTATCAAGGATATATAATACTTATATGGTTTTAAAAATAACATGTCAAATGTAATGCATGATTAACAGTTCATCAAATACAAAACATCATAATATTTATAATGTGTGTGTGTGTGTGTGTGTGTGTGTGTACATATTCAGACACATAGATATATTCTCTCTCTCTCTCTCTCTCTCTCTCTCTCTCTCTCTCTCTCTCTCTCTCTCTCTCTCTCTCTCTCTCTCTCTCTCTCTCTCTCTCTCTCTCTCTCTCTCTCTCTCTCTCACACACACACACACACACACACACACACACACATTCTTGGGGATTCAATAGGTTTTGGCTATTTAACTTATTCCAAAAAATTTGCTATAATAGAACTATAATCCTTTATAGTTAAGGTTTTGAATCTAATAGCAGTCCTTAAATTTGAGATCAATAGTAGTTAGAAGGTCAAGGTTGACATCTATTGCACTTAGATACAAGTGAAGGTGGTGTGTGAATATTCCATAGTAGAGGCATCCACCAATGACATGTCATAAATTGAATTAACAATATCCATAAGTTAGGATTGAGACCACAAGCAGTGGGGGAGATGCCACAAAAGAATATAAATAAGCCTTCTATTGAAATATCCAATTAGACGGTTGAATGATGGGACCCATGGATTCATCAGAAAAAGTTTTTAATCCCAGTGTTAGATCCTATCTTTGAAAATATCTCTTTTCTTTGAGGAGATTAAAAATGACAAAAAATAAAACCCTATCACATGGTTAAATCTCTAGTTTATATTTCATTAGTGGTAACCATGATAATGATATCCACTTCTTGAGAGGAGGGATGCTTGGGAACAAGAAATTGAACTTGTAGATTACTCCCCAGACTATGAATCAATCTTCATTTTCTTGTACCTCCTCAATCTCCTCATCCTCAAAGGAAACTAAAGGATTGAATTGAAGGGCTTTACCATATGTTTCTCCTTCTGATCCACCACACTTTTCTCTTTCTAATCCATTCAATAAATTTTTATCGCAAAATATTTGACATTCTCTACCTTTACAGTCCTTCTCGAACCTATAGGTCTTGAGATCCTTCATGAACCTATAGGTTGAAGTTGTTATTTGAGATTAGATCTTCTACCTCCATAAGTATGTGTTGATGTTGGATCTCCTCTTCTTGATCATTGTTCATGTCCAAAACTTCAAATCTAGGAGACACAAGTGAATACACTACTCTATCACCATCCTATATACCATGTTCTCTTCTGATGGCTTTTCTCTCCTAGTGCATATGTGATACCTTAAAATATTTCATTTTAATTATTTGACCAAATACACCAACTTGTCTTTCCACTAACAAAATACATTTTGTGTTAGAAACCATAGCTTCAAGAATCATGCTCATTTTTTTTAATAACTGCTTAAAATGTTAATTCACTAAACATTTTTAATGAAAGATTTTTTAGTTATTTAAAATTTAAATCTTATTAACATTTATTCATATTTCTAATATTTTTTTCTGAAATACTTTAGAAATATTTAAATCAATGTTCGGATTAAGGTAACTCTACATTTGATTGGTGTAGAATCTAACCCAAACACATAAAGAGGTATGAGTCCCCAAAGGAACAAAAAGTAAAAAGGATTCAAAGGTTGAGAAACAAAATGGGTCAAACCAATCAAGTGTCTAACAAACCTAAAACACTTAGAAAATAGGAAGACTAGATAAACCACAAAAGCAAAAGGGGACCCATCACAAATCTACTAGCACAGAAAGACCAAAAGAGAGATATTAAGGAATGAACCATAACTTAGCCTTATCCATATCATGACTAGAGTCCAGAGTCTCACTTTTATGGGGGTCAAAATATCTCCCTTCATTCCTTTCATCATTAATTTCACCACCGAGATATTTCAAAATTATGACATTTCTTATAAATTCTTGCATCTTAGTACATGAGTCCCTGAAATGTCCTAGCAAGCTACAAAACTCATAAATCTCTTTTTCTTTGAACAATGGATAGGTTGGTTCCAGAAGACAAATTGAGGACCTAATTTAAATGAAGTTGGGGAGCATCTTATCCTTTTTAACAAGGACATATTCTAGCCAAGATCATATTTGTCCTGTTACTAGTCAATTGTGTCAATGATAGCTAGTGTTCTAGTTATTTATGCAATGCTTCTATGGATACTATTATCCTATAAACAAGGAAGGAGGCTTGGCATCTCCATACACATAGGGGTTTTATCCATTTTAAAGTTCAATAATGACAACATAAGTTTCCAGTGTTGAAGTATAATGAATAATTTCCCAGGAACCAAAGACCTTCACTTGAGATTTTAAGGCAATTTGCTTTAGTATTAAATGAGAATAACATAAACCCATTATCCATAGCCTCCATGTTGGAAAATATATAATCAACCTGCTTCCTTTTCATCTAGTTCTTGATAGCATCTATGCCATGCCATCTGCAACACAATCTTGTTGATAAGAGAGTTACTATATTTGGCTTATACTTCTTTTAGAATCTTGTCACGAATGTACAAAATCACGTTATCAATTGACTAATCATTGGTTGGGTTCAAAAAATTGTGCTTATGCTTGTTCTTGGAACTTGGGTTGGAATCAAGCTTGTCCATCCAACCAATGATAAAAAATGAGTTATCATTTTTACTTGCACATTTTTTCAGTTCTAACAGTGCACAAGTTACACATTCCCCATTCATAATAAAAAAAATCTTGCGTAGGGAAGCCTTTGAATGGACCTCCAACTAAATTTTTTTGGGAGTGGATATGGATTCAAAATTCAAACTTGAAACATTAAAGAACTTGTAATAAAATTTCAAATGACTTGTATTGCGAACACTGAAGAGATGAAACAATTTTTTTTTTTATCGCACAATACCTACCATTGTAAATAGCTTCCATGCCATGAAATGATATATTATCAAAAAGTGAAATTTATGTATTATTTTAAGCATTATATATAGTACTTTCTTCAATAAATTTTCATTGATTAATGACAAATAACGTCAATCTAACTAGATTATTATATTAATAAATATTATCATTTGTTTTTTACATATAAAATTTATTAATAATTTCATTATTTTTTCATCAAATTTTCATTTATTGGTGATGAAAGTCATTAATATAACTACATCAATAAGTTGAACTTGAAAGAATAATATGTGAATAAAGACAATTGGTTTCAAACTCTATGGTATGACTATAATATTTCATTTTTGTGACTATGATATTAAAAAATTTAATTAATAGGTTAATAAATGGATCATAATTTTAAATAATTAAAAAATAGGTATTAAATTTAAAAATGAATTTTTCATACGATAAAAATATATTATTAAATCTAATATAAAACATGATTATTAATTACTCATTACATTCCAACCAGCTACCATTGTATTGACATTAATAATTATTATATTTAAACATTTGTAAGAATTAATTATAGATGAAATTTTTTTTGTTAATTAAATTATAAATTAATAAATCAAACTAGGGATGCCAATGCTCCAAACTTGTAAAGGCATTATCTTGAGGTCTACTCTTATTCTTTGTATTAAGATTGTATCTAGCGAAGATGGTGGGTAAATATCATGATCAACACAATAAATATGTTTGTAAGAATTGATCTCACCATCCTTCAAATATGGGTAGGCATGTTTAATTATCTCAAACATTTCTATATTTCTTTTGAATTTAAATCAAATCTAATATTGTGTGTTTGTGGAATGCTCTAGCAAAAGTAATAGAGACCAAAATTAATGTGTCATTACACTTGTCATTTAGATGAGAAAAATGTGTATATATTAAGCTAAAGTTGCATTAAGAAATCAAATGGCATATTGACAGTGGTCTCCTAAATAATATACATCTTCAAAAAATTATGAATCAATGTTCATAATTTTACATTAGCTGTTTGTTGAAGATTAAACCAAACAATGTTTCGATTAGTATTTGCATACTAACATGTGCATCTATTTTAAACAATTGTATTTGATCACTTAATTTTCAATGAAAGTCCATGATGATAGGTGTACTTGGTTAATGTGCAATCAAATTACAAAATCTTTGATGTACATTTTTGAACTCCACACCTCGGTAGACCGTGAACCCCTCCCTTGCACTTTGCATTTTGTTATTCCCTTTTACCCGTGAAATCTTCAATGTTCATGGTCAAGATGGTCGGATCAATGTAGAAATAGTAGAAAACTTCACAAGGTAAAATACTCATGGATTTATCTCTCTACAAGAGTCCCTAGAAACACAAGTTACCTAGACTTCAATTTAATCTTTGGCAACAGTACCACAAGAGTGTTGGTTCCTAGTTGTACACCTTGTGCACTTGTCCTTGTAGACTTGAGAGAATTGGAAAGCAATGATGAAAACAATGCTTATATGTCATTGTATTCTATGAAGGGTTTGACATCAAGATTAGAATGAAATGCAAAAAATTGACTAGGATGCACATATAGAGGATATTGTTAACTCCCTGTTACATTTGGATTTGTCTAAACTAAGGTGAGAGAACCTATGGGGTAGCTTGCTCACATGGAGGGATTTTTCACTTCAATCTCCATGGTGATTCTTGATACAAAAGGGAAATATGACCAAAGCATAACCAAGTCTGCACACTTCACCCATGAAGGGTTGTCACATGAAATGCAAAAATGCTTTATCTCATACACAAACTACTAAATATAGATGATAAGATGACTGCAATCTTGATTTTTATAGAATATTCAATAATAAGGGATAAATGTAAAAATGCAGCACTAGGATTTCAAGCACAAATTACAAAAACATTTCAAATATGAAAGATCTTATGTGTCTTCAAGGCAAATAAGACTTATGTTATGCAATGGATGTGTTAAATGCAGGGTAATATAGGGGAGGATAGTTAGATAGTTATAGAAAAGAGGATGGTATGCTGGTGGTTTTCAAACATTAGGGTTTCTTTCAAGATACATGACATCACTCATTACAAAGATGTAGAAAAAATGGCTTATAAGCTAGTGGAAACTACTAGGAATGATTTGAATCCATTGGTGCCAATACAATGAAAATACCCAAATGATTCTTGAAACCCTTGAGCATACACTACAACTAAGGTTTCAAATACTTTTTCCTATTGAATCCATAAATCTAGGGTGCCCTTAGAAGGTATTCAACAATATGTTTCCAAATTACTTGTAGAAAGGGATTTATAACCTAGAGCTAAGTCCAAAATGATAACCAATAGTGAGCATAGAGAAAGATATCCAATTAGCTGAACTAGCAAAACATAGCATTGTGTTTCATAAATAGAAAAGAGTAAGAACCATTAATATTTTTCATTAACTTGGAAAGAGATCTTACATACAACAACGTTTTGAAATGATGCCATGGGGACAAGCATGGTGGATTTTCTCCATGTTGGATACAGGAGACATAGATAAATTCTCTCAAAACATGTTAATGGTTATATAAGCTGCAACCACCTTAGCAAGGGAGGAAAAATACACACACAATAGTGATCCTAAAGTTTTGGAAGAGCCTATACCTAGAGAAAACAAGAAACTAAAAATAACCAACAACCTATGAATAGAAGACAAACCTTCTATTTATACATTTTCCAAATCTTCAAATCTAGGAATAAGAGTTACAAATTGAAAAGGTACAAAACACCCCTTCAAGTTCTACCAAGATGCTCCCAGATGGAAAAAATCTTTGTCACACTTGGAATCTTCATGTATTTGCAAAGAAAAAGATCCCTCTAACTGCCTCTACAAGAAATGATGTAAATTTTCAATAACCCATTGCTCTCTTTGGCTGGAAATGGATGTCACACGAGCTAGAAGGAGAATTTTCATGGTGGAGGCCAAAAAAACTTTGTCTTCATGTGTGACTACCTTGGGTATGCCATGGACCACATTCTTGCATAGTTAGAACCTTCAACACTTGTAACTATGACATTAAAATATTCTAGATCCATGGATATTTTAATAATCTTCCTTGGAGTGGCCCATGTAGATCTTGAAAACCTACAATTTCTCTCACATGGAAGATCTTGGGCAAATAAAGCAAACGTAAATACATTAACATAGGTGTATTTCACCCTTTTTTTAATTTTTAGTTCCAAACATGAATTTTTTCCTTTTCTAATTTGCACTTTTACTTTTTTGCAAATTTTCACTTTTAGACTTTTACTTTTGCTTTTTGATAAAATTTTATTTTTTGTAATTTCTTCCAGAATTCCCTTTTTAATGCATTATGTGCACTTTTCACCTTTTGGGTAACCTAGTCCTTTAATGTAAATTTGCACCAAGTGCAATTTGTGCCATGTAAAATTTTCACTAAGTGCAATTTTCATGGTGCTTTCCCCATTAAATTATCCCTTTGTATCTCAGAGAATCCAAAGATGGAAGTGAACTTTGCACTTTGCACCAAAAGTTGGTGCGAAATGTAAGTCAACCTCCCAGCTCCACTAGACATCACTTTGTACCTTTTCAAGCATGTTGGCAAGGTTCAATTTAAGAAATTGAATTTTTTCATAGTGATTTTACAACTTAATTTTTGCAAGGGAACATCGGGTCTTTTCTGCACCTTTTGTTGAAACTTGCATATTTTGGATTTTTTACTTTTTACCCAATTTCATTTCCAGCAAAGAAACCTATATATGATTTTTATAGAAACCCAACCTTTTCCAAATGTGGCCAGCCAACATAACCTACAACCATGGATATTTATAAAATCATAGATACTTTAATCAATGCATAAGAAATGCCATTACATTATTGTAGCGTTACATGGAATTGTCATTGTGTTCAAAACGTCAAGAATAAAGTCTCGTAAAACATTCAACTGATTATCACCAATAGGTTCTTTAACCTGTATGCTCCTTCAAGTTGATCATAGAAAGAGGTTGTCACATCATTATATGGTAGTCTAAGGAAAATATGAGTACCAGCTGCGGATGTTATAGGTTGTGACAACTCCCTTAAATTTGATAATAGTGGAAATTGCAGAACACCTCTGATTTTCTTCTCATAAAGCTTTCTTCTTGGACTTTATATCTATTTATATTTTTATAACAACTCATCCCCTTCTCATCTTTTTCATTCAAGTGACTAGTCATTCAACAACTCAAAAGATGACTTGCCATAAAGATACTATGAAAAGCATTGAGATGAAAATCAAGATGAATAGTTAGGCTGAATACATGGAAGCAATGGCTGTAAACCATTTTAAATATCAAAATCTGGTAGAGGACTCAGAAATAAATGTCAAGTGTTGGTTTTTACACCTTGGACATCTAACAAAATTTAGGCTCTGAGAACTCATTTTGAGGAGTTTCATTAAAACAAATGCAACCCTATTACTTTAACTAGTTTTCATGTTAAACTTCCTTTGATAATTAAAGAAACTCCCTATCCAAGGTATGAAACCAATATGTAGCTAATACCTATCTCTTCATGCCAAGTAGTTGGGTCTTTGACTTCCTTCCATATGTATCAACCTTTTCAATTTTTTCCCACTCCCTATTTTCCATGGCTATCTTAGCAAATATTAAGGTGGGGGTACATATTGCACTTTACACCAAATGTTGGTGCAAAGTGCATGGGAGATCCTGCCTCACACCATTTTCCTCTCTCTCTCATAGACTTCTATACTACCATGTGGATTATGGTAGAGGTCCACTTAGTAAACATGCAATCAAATGACAAAATCTCTACCATGCATTTTCATACTCCTTACCTTGCACTTTGCATTTTGTTGTTCCCATCTACCCTCATGATATGGAGGTGCAATAGTACCTTGCACATTTCACCTTGGATTTATGCAAAATACATGGAGGACTCTGCACTCCACCATGCACCTATATGCTTCACATATCCGGCAGAGTTTTGGACCATGCCTACATTTATCACAATGTGTAGTCAGCTCATTGACTTCTATTATACCCTTCCCACATGTTTTCCTTGGAAACTAAGAGATTTGACCATGTTTAATTTGCTCCCCTTTTTCCACTTGGTTTTATAGGTGATGTTACATAACTCCATGTCATAAATACATAGATGCATGCTTCTACAAACCTTTTTGCATTCCAATGTTTCCCTCTATGTAATCATGGCTAGCTATATGTTGCTGCATACATTTTGGGGCACCAACACCCCACTTAACAATCACTCATGTGGAATGACTTATGAAAAATCAATGAAATAAAATCCAACTCTGAGAACCTAAATAGATTTGGGTTTTGATTTTCGTATTTGAGTGTTGGATTGAATTTGTAACTTGAGTAGGTGCATAGGGGATAAAACTAGTGTAAATTGATCCATTTAATTCAAATTTTTAAAATATAATGTGATTTAGAGTTTGATCTGACCCCATTCAGTATGCTACTAAATAAATCACTCGAATGATTGTGTGGGTACTAGATTAGGGTAAATATATCCCCTTACATTTAATTGGAACAACTTAGTTTTATTTGAGGTATGAGTTTTTTTTTGAAGTAGGTAGTGGGATATGTTTATTTATTTTCTATAATATTGCTAGTCATTCCATTAATTTTTTCAAAGTTTTTTTTGTATTGGATATGCAATGATATTTAACATTTGGGTGACATTATTGTGACATTAGAAAATGTTACTTTAACAAGTGATGTAATGTAGTGATACATAGTATAAAAAAATATGTTGATGTGGTAACTAATAATGAGGTGAGAAATTTGGGTATTAGTCAATGGAAGGCATTGTGAATGTTAGGGTTTTAAAACTGAGTTTTTATTAGGTAGTGTCAAAGGGTTTTGTGGTGGATGTTGGGGTGGACAAACCAAAGATGAAGGCTACAAAAAATATCTATGATATATAGAGGGATGAGGTAATGGGAAACGTAAGTCGAAACCCTATGAGACTTAATTAGGAAGGTGTACCAGCAACGATAGAGGCACTGATTCAGATATGGGTGGTTGCAACATTGGTAGATAAAACTAATAAAGGTGATCTATATGGGTTATTTAGATTGGAATGAGTGATACATAAATAATAGGGAAACCTAATTTGATAACAGGGAAAGCAATGTCATGGCATGCAAAACCCATTACTATTGTTAAATAAATAACTTGGATGGATATGACAAATGTTATGACAATGAATCCTTTGGGTGTATGAAATATAATAACTTTAGTCTCTTGTGGGAATGGATCATTAATCGATTCTACCCAAGGCTCCTTGATCTCCACAAGTGGATCACTACTATGCAGTGACCATTAATAGAAGTTAGGTTGGATATTTATCCCTATGCTAGAAGTTTTTCATTGTGATTTTTGATATATATTAAGACCAAAAAGGCTCTCCAAGGTAAGATCTAGATTTGGGATCAGAATTTTATCTTTTTAAAACCATGGTTCATGTATTTCAAGATTCATACAAAATCCCTTAGCAACATTTCCATTTGGTTTTGATTATTGTAGATTCCTCTCCATTTCTACTCTAAACCTTCACTTTCATTTATTGGTAATTCCATGGGTGAGGTACTCATGGTGGATGCTACTACTAAGAAATGTTTTCACACTAATTTCACTTGTATCTTAGTCTATATGGAAATCTCTACTAACCTTCTAGTGATCATTGAGTTGAAAGTCAAAGACTATTTTTAGTCACAAACCCTTGATTATTTGGGTTGAACTTTTTTTTTTGAAGTTGATTTGACATAAGCCATTTGGCCAAAAGTTTAAAAAATTTCAAGAAAGAGATATAATATTCATGGTGGAAGAATGCTCTTCCAATTAATCTTTATGTTTTGGAATGCAATATGACCATGGAAGAAGTGGAAATTATTGTAGTGATTGATCAATATGATTACGGGATTCATGATACTATTTACTTTCCCTAGTTAATAAATTCTTAGGAACATTGTTTTAGGTTGGTAACACCTCAATTGTTCTTAAATAAGTTGAAGTTACTCCTAGTAGTTTCCATCTAGGTAAAGAAGTAAAAAAGAATCATTATATTCCAGGACTCAGGTGTTTTTGGAAGTAGAGAGGACTAGATGGTAGTGAAAAAAAACCTTGAAATATCCATGGTGAGAGATGGACATAAGTGTTTTAGCATTGGTGGTAGTGACTATGAAGGGGCAGGATGGTACAACATGATTGATCATGTACAGGTTTAGTTTTTGATATTTTTACATTTAGAATGTCTCTCAATGGATTAGTTTGGATTCTTGGGTCATGTTAGTTTCCTCTTGCATTGTTTGCCTCTATTGGCTAGTCTTTATTTTTCTAGTTGCATTTAATTTTTTGACTTATTAGCATATCATGGTTTTAATATGATATTATTAAGGATTTTTTTAAGTCCATACTTTTTAATAAGGAGGGTGGAACCCATCAACCCTCAATTATATCTTTAAAAAAGAGTGATGTAAGATTGAATTTAGAGGTAACATTAGGGTGATGTTAGAGCCAACATTAGGATGTATTTAGGAGGCAATGCTATGGGGAATCTATATGTAACTTAAGATTGACATTAGAGGTGATGTTCTAGGGTGTCTTTATAGGTGAAATTAAAGGAAATTTATATATAAATTTATTTTGAATACAAAGGAAATATTAGCATCTCCTTAACAAGTGACATTTGGGTGGGTTTAGGGGTAGCATTAGGTTGTCTTTAGTAGGTGATGTTTTGGTGTCTTTAGAGACAAATTTACATGTTGAATTTATTTGTAATTCTATATTTATATTTAGGGGCTAATGTTGTGATTTTATGTGAATTTACTACATTTTTATTTGATTCCTACATGCATTAACGTAATTTTTTTTAAAATACAAAGTGGGGAAATAATTTGGACAATCATTTTTGCAGAGGACACATTTTTAAACATCTTACTCACAATTTATCATACTTTGTTTTTTTTTAACATAATGTATTGTTCTTTTGTCCATAAAGGTTTCAATAATGTCTTTATTTAGATCTTGAGATTAAAATTTATATGTAGCTATATGTTAACATCATTAGACTATAAATCATACGCATTTCCTACCTTTTCATGAAAGTAGATCTTGTGTCATCTTCAAGTCAAACCCTCCATTTGATTAAAAAATGTACCTTGCACATATCTATCTATTTTAGACTTATGGTCCCATGTTACCATTAATGTTGATTGTGCACCTTTAACCTCCATCAATTTGAATTTTAAGGTCGACTATCATGCATAATTTGTCCTATATTTTTCTATATATAACATGTCATATCAAAACATTTAAATAATCAAAAGATAGCGAAGAAATATATAATCAAAATATCATATTTCAAACTCAGGTCAAAGAATCAAATATCTTTCCTCCTACCTCATGTTCATATTCATAGAATCACATATTACATAATTCAACAGTTAATTTTTTCCATTTCTTAAAGTTTTTAAACTTGATCCCAAAAGCGTATGATCTATAGTTCTAGATTGGATAATTGGATACCTTTTGTTGGGTCTTTTGTGTTATGTATTGTTGATTTTTAGGATTTTGATGCTTTTGTGTGTGAAATGAAGAGACTATATTTTCCTAGCTTAAATGCATAGGATAGTAAAATAAAATTGACTTATTTTTAATTTATTAGATCTATTCTTATGAATTTCAAAACATTAACATTTTTATAAAAATATTTAAATAATTATAAAATAGAAAGCAATTTTCAAATTAAATTTTATGTGTAACAATTAAAATTATCTTAAATTTAAGATTCAACATAATTATGAACTATTCATTAGATGGTAACCAGCTGCCATTGTATGGACATAAATAATTTTTCAATTTAAACACATATAAGTATAGAATACATACAAACAAATTTATTTAAAGGAATTACAAATTAATAAATCTACTTATTATTTTTATAATATTATTATTATCACTTGGTAATAGAACTTTAAATTGCTCTATCAACTATTAAATACGAAAAAATATGTTTATTAATTTTTGTTAAGACAGCAATGTGGATGAATGAAATATCACAGGTATTATTTATTAGGGTTTGTGAAGACAACAATGTGGGGTGAATGAAATGGTGCACGTATTATTTGTTTCCACTCACTACGTATTACGTGAAGCAGTATCTGGCGTATGACCACCAACAGTAAGCTTTCCATTGGCCCATGTGCAATTATTTTCTTTTAATAATTGATTTTGTTTTTCCATTCGTGGGGGTGGGGGTGATGGAGGGTCTGGAATAGTGCTATCTACGGGTGCAAACTGATCCAAACTTGGAAACGGCTTATCTTGATCTCTGTTCTTGTTGTTTGCATTGAGGTTATATCTAGCTGAGAAAGAGAGGATAAATATCATGTTCAGAACAATAAGCAATGCGCTAATCTTCATAATCATTGAATGAAAGTATATAAGACTAAAAATCTTCAAATCTTACATAAGCTGCATGTCGTTTTAGTCCACCCGGCCCTAATTAATGAATTAGGGCATGGACGATGATGGGAATAGAAATGAATATAGCTATACAAAATATTATATTGTTTTAGTCCATACATGTCGCAAATGGATGAAAAATGTTGTTGCTATTGGATTGCATTTGAATATAATTATTGGAAAGATGAATATAATAATTAACCTAATATAGTGTAATTGTGACAACATCATATTATAACTCCTCAATATTTTAGCAAACTGATATGTTAATTACGTTATATTTTAATCTGATAAGGAAAAAATTACTTAAATTTAATAATAAAAAATTAATCATAAAATAATAATTAGTATTTAAAATATCATATCATAATGTTAATAACTTATATATATAAACACTTTCATTTGAATCCATTTAATTGTGTTTAACAGTTTTAAATGTATGGATTTTTTTTTAAAAGAAAAAATATTTAGTTTGAATAGATTAGTTTGATCATGTCATTTTTAATGGGCTTGATAAAGGGATGTGTGTATTTGTTTCTTTTCCAAAAATATGTTCGTGTTACAGTGAATGATGTTTGGCCATTGAAGACATAGCCCCTATATCTCTTGGTATCTGCAGTGGACATGGTTTTAAAGTGTAAGATTTTTTATAAAATCATATGGATATTCATCTTACATATATTATTTTTATAGCTTATTTTTTGATATTGAATAAAGAACAAGGGATTTATAACTTCCATGTTCATGTAATTTACTCTTAGAAAATCAAGAATATTCTTGTATAATTAATAGAAAAAAGTAATTTTGTTTGATTGATGCTTACACAACAATGTTTAGATCATTTAAAGTCTCCTTTTAAATTCACAATTAACTCACCTTGTTTAAATTATAACCCTTCAAAGTTGTTTAAAGCCGTATCACTATCAGTTTGTAAGAAACTATGTTTGGGTCAATTTCCAATGCTTATTCAGATTTGTGCATACCTAGACTTCGAGTTCTTTCATGTATCATATTTTAGGGCTCTGTGCTAATATGTTTGTAGTTATTTTATATATCATGGATTGATATTGGCTTTGAAAAAGACTAAAAAAAATTATGGTAAAAACATTCACATTATAATGATTATAACTAAATTTAATACCCAAAAAGCTTATTTTGAATGAATAGGTTAATTAATATATATAAAATGAACAGATTAGTTAACATATATGCAATGTTACAAAAAAAGTAAAAAGTTGATACCTTCATATGGGTCCAGCTCAAGTGTAAAGAAAATAAATAAAAACAAATATTCAATCTTTAAAGCAGTATGGGCTTTGAAATATAGCCATGTCAGTGATGACCAGGGTTTATTTCTTGAAATTTTGTTGGATAAAAAGCAAAAAGAAATAAATTAATAACAAAAACCTTGACTCCTTCAACTTGAAGCACAAACTCTGACATGTATACAAGTTATAAAAAAATAAATAAATAAACTACTTAAACTCCAAAGATCAATTTTATTTGTCTTCCAAGCAAGTTTTTTGGTCACAACTAAAAAGACTTCACTTATTATCGAAGTGAACAAAAAGTTATGAAACCTTCTTCCCTACCACAAACCAAATCAACTGCTACAGAGTGGCCAATTTATGAACAAAAGCAAACCCACATTCCATGAAATTTTATAGAATATGGTAGCGTACATGAATTCTTACCAATTTATCTCATTAGAAACTCCATGATGTGTAGGAGGTTCACTACATTAATCTTTCATTTACAACTACTTTCACTAGTGTTTTATCCTAGAATTTCTCTTGGTTCTGATTTTTTATGGACTTTTGCTTCTAGCTGCCCAAAAATAAAGGTGGACAAGCACACTACCTATCCCTTGTTAAATTTCTAATTTGAAAAACTCTACCTGAATACTTATGCTAAAAGTGCATATGACCTATAACCATAGCATTTCATAAAACCCCTTCTGCAAACCACATTTGCTTGAATGTCTCTTGTGCATGTTCAAAGAGCATATTTTTTTACATTTTTCAATAGAAACAATTTTGTGTCTAGCACAACATTCCATGAAAATGATTCTGTTTCAACCATTATGTCAAACACTACACAACGTTTATGTGTACTTCCAAATTTTTGCTTCGTAGTGTGGATAAATTTGTGATAAAAAAAAAATAATACCAGTGCCATTTCATTCATCCCACATTGTTGTCTTTGCAAACTATAATTTATTTTTTGTATTTAATATTTGATAGAGTAATTTAAAGTTCTAGTGAATAATAACAATAATAATATTATAAAAATAATAACTATGCTTATTAATTTGTAATTAATTTAAATAATTTTTTTGTACGTAGTGCATACTTTCATGTGTTAACATTCAGAAATTATTTATGTCAATTCAATGCTAGCTAGGTAGCATGTAATTGATAGTTCATAATTACGTTGAATCTTAAATGTAATATTATTTTGACTGTTATATAGAGAATATAATTTTAAATTTAATTTTGCCCTTTTTAACTAGGACATATATTCTAGCGTAGATCATCCTTATCTTATTACTGGTCATCGAGTCGATGATAATTAGTGTTCCATTGATTTCCATAATGCTTCTAAGGATTTTAGCATCCTAGAAACAAGGAAGGAGACTAGGCATCTCCATCCACATAGGGGTTTTATCCATTTTGAAGTTCAAGGAGGACCAATTAATCTTCCACTATTGAAGAATAAGGATTAATTTTCCCATGAACCAAGGACCTTCATTTAGGATTTTAAGGAAATTCTCTTTGCTATCAAATTAGATTAACATCCAACCATGAGACATAGCCACCATGTTGAAAACTCTAGCATCAACCCACTTCATTTTCATCAAGTTCCTGATAGCATTTATGTCACACCATTTGCCACATAGTTCCCTGATAAAAGAGTTACTATATTTGGCTTCTACTTATTCTAGAATCTTATTGGGAATGTACAATGTCAAGTTCTTGATTAAGTGATCATTGGTTGGGTTCAAGATTTTATGCTTATGCTTGTTCTTTGAACTTGGGTTAGACTCAACCTTGTCCATCCTAGTAGAAATAATAAATGAGTTATCATTGTTCCTTGCACCTTTTTCAGCTTTAATGGTACACAAGTTATGCTTGGCCCATTTAGAAGATAAATTTCTCCTATGCAGGGAAGCCTTTGAAAGTACCTACCACACACTTTTTTCAGGAGGGGAGATGGATTCAAAATTAAAACTTGAAACATTAAAGAACCTACAATAAAATTTCCAATGGCTTGTATTTATAATGTTGAAGAGAAGAAACAAATGTTTTTTAAGTGCATAATAACAACCATCATAAATAACTTATGTCTTATGAGATGATAAATTAACAAAAAGTGAACTTTATATATTATGTTGATTATTAGTTATAGTACTATCTTCATCAAATTTTTAATTAATAATAAATAAGATCAATCTAGCTACACTATTATATTGAAAATTGGTATCGCTCATTTTTTACATATAAATTTAATTAATAATTTCATTACTTTTTCATCAAATTTTCATTCATTGGTGATGAAAGTCATGAATAAAACTACATCAATAAGTTGAACTTGAAAAAATATCTGCAAGTAAAGTAAATTGGTTTCAAACTCTATGATATGAGTATAATATTACACTTTTCGACTATGATATTACATTTTTAAATTAATTTATTAATAAATAGAACATAGTTTTAAATAATTGTAAAATAGGTATCAAATTTAAAAATGATTTTTTCATATAATAATAAAAATATTATTAAATATAATATAAAACGTAATTATTAATTACTCATTACATTCCACCCAGCTACCATTGTATTGACAAAAATAATTGTTATATTTAAAAATGTGTAAGAATGAATTACATAAGAACAAATTTATTTTAATAAAATTATAAATTAATAAATCAAACTAGGGATGCCAATGCTCCAAACACAGAAAGGACTTATCTTGAGGCCTACTCTTGTTGTTTGTATTGAGATTGTATCTATGGAGACCATCACTCTGATACCACAATGTAGAGACCCCATATCCTAACCTAAAACACATAATTTTTTTACTTATTTAATTAATTCTTTCCTGTGAATATAACTCAGGTATACTTTATCCTATCAGATATCCTTTGTCAAATGAACAAGCATCTAACCATACGGGTTAGGCATTCCTTGACCAAACAGGAAATCATCTAAACATATGGATTAGGTATTGTTTTGTCAAATGGGCAAGCATCTAACCAAATAGGTTATGCATTTACATAAGAATAGGTTATGATCTAGCCAGAGATTTGACTCATCGAGATCAAC
The DNA here is from genome assembly GCA_037957365.1 of Torreya grandis. NCBI lineage: Eukaryota > Viridiplantae > Streptophyta > Pinopsida > Cupressales > Taxaceae > Torreya > Torreya grandis. The sequence goes on along the minus strand of JARHVA010000214.1, from coordinate 4,909,325 downwards.
CAGATCTTGAGTCATTCACTATTCACCTCTCATCTCTACTAGATAAGTATTGATGTCATCATGATAGTAGTATGGTTAAAATATATAACAAAAAGTTTCATTCAACCTTAAAATTTTGCCTAAAGCCTCAGGAACTAAAACCATCCAACTAGGATCCTTTTGACTATAACACAAAATTCTTATCTTTGATTTATTTATCTAATCTAGGGTCTTATTATAATAGTCTTATCCTTTTCAATTAACTTTAATATTATTTATTTTACAATCCCAAAGCCCCATCCTATTCACTTGTGTGCTGAAAACATCTTTTACTTCCTAGACTACCTACATACCTCCTTTCAAATAGGATCAAGGTGTAGTATGCATGTAGTTCTATTTTCTATTCGAAGTTTCATGTCAATTATAGATCTGGGTATGCATCCCTTTCTAGGGTCTACTTCTCCAGATAGTCCATTTGTGATTTCTACCTAAATGGGAGTGTAAAAGTATCAGTTCAAGTGATTGAATTTTTTTTAATAAACTAACCCTAAATCTTAACAAGATATATAAATGAACATTTGTAAGCTAAAACCACCCTTTTTTACTCTTTAATTACATTAACAATGTTTTTGATCCTTTATTTGGACAACTTAATCCGTATAATTGTTGTTGCCAAAGTTTCATTATCTGAGAGCCTTATGGTTGGTGGTTTTTTTATAATAACTGGTTTAAGATTCTCAATCCAAGTTTTGAGTAAGAAATTTACTCTCTCCATTCTATTTTATAAGCTCACAAGTCAAAATCATCTAAGTTAGTCAAAGTCATTTTCTTATGTTGTTTAGTGTTATTGACTAAGAGGTATTATCCCACCCCTTAGTCTTAATAAAATGACATGGTCGTTATTTCTCTCTGATGGTTTATAAGGATGATGCCCACACATCATTGTTATAGCTGTGTTAGACTTATGGATGCAATAGATCAAGTGTGATGGCATTACCCATAAATGTGAGCCAGAGGCACCACTTAATATTAAATTCTACATATCTTTGTTTAACCTTAAATTTTTTTTCTACATTGAGATTTAAAAGTAAACAATACTTGAAGTATACTATTGCATTTATATTTCAAAAGCAAATTTTTGAATAGAAAGGTAGAAATTATTCTATAATATGATCTCCTAGTTTAATCATTATGTCAATTTACAACAACATTATTTTTCTTTGAAAATTATAAAGATGGAATTGAAATTTGTTCCATGTAACATTTCATAAACTTTAATAACAAAACACTCTCTTTCCTTAAAATATTAATAATTATGATTAGTTAATATCAAATGTACTCAATAAGTTAATGTTTGTAAATAGATACATAATGTAGAATTATATATATAACTAACACTAACTTAGCTCATATTGTTATATGTTATATGTCTAATGAATATTTGATTACTTTATTACATTATTGTTTGTTGTAAAATCATTTACTTTCCCTGACAACAAGTATCATTATCATTTTATTTTTAGTAATGTAAAAACTAATCTATAATAACATTATTTTTCCCTTATAATTTAAATAAAATATTATATTTACCTTACAATTCAAATAAAATATTACGTTTATCTTATAATTTAAATATTATATTTACCTTACAATTTAATAAAATATTATATTTACCTTACATTTTAAATCATTTCTATTATAACTATCCAGACAAGGAAAGAGACACACACAATGCATGGGAATAAACTTACTAATTTTCATATGCCTCCTCAGAGTCAAAATCCTTGAAACTTCTCCTCCTTTTCAAAGCATCGATGCTCTCCTCTTTTTCAAGCGTTATCCTCTACTGCTCTCTCAATGTCCCTAGTGCATAAGAAACATAACCACAGAAATACATGAAACTTGTTTTGTAAATTGCATTTGTTTGAATGTCCATAGTGAATTTTTAGTAGTTCTTGCATACCTTACAACCTTATCAATCCAATCAAACACATATTCTCAACATGTTTCATTAATAAATTATTAAAACATCATCAAGAAAATTATTTTGTGCATATCGTAGACATAACATTCCATCAAAATAGTTGTGTTTCAATGATTATGTTGAACACTTTATGACCTTCGTATATGCTTCAAGAATATTCCTTACTAGTGAAAATAAATTTGTGCATCTATTAAAAATAATTATTGATCTACTAGGAACAAGGTTCTTCATTTTTTAATTTGTATTATAAGTGCCTAACTATAACCTAAAATAATCTAATCATAGACCATTAAATAATTAACATAATCTTATTTAGTAGATAACCTTAAGTTAAAATATTTAATATATATAATAACACTACACTTATACATAATACAATTTATGATATTATTATACTTCATATTATTCATCTACTTCAATATATAGAATAAAAATAAAATTAACGTTAATAATAATATGACTAATACCATAAACCATTACCACATGTGTATTGAAGATATCAAAATTTTATTACTTAATACATCATGCTCAAAATCTAAAATGATTTGACTATCCATTGATTTCACAATAATTCTCCAAGCAATTTACATCATTTCATGTACAAAATCCCTCTTTTCTACATCAACAAGTCACACCCCTCACAACGATCATTGCATCTTGGAATCTCTTATTAGTTTCATGTTTTTTATAAGCTTAAATTTTTGCATTAAATCATCATTGTTCAAGTCTATTATGAAATAATGTCACATCTCATTTCCATAAATCTTAATGCCATGCAATATTAATTAAGACCCCACCTTGTTTTTCACCATCATACCCTAAGTAAAGTAACATGTGACCATTATTGAGAAAGCATGAAACTATTAACAATTCATACATCAATTTATAAGCATCACATTTAATTATGTATTCAGGTGATCACTTTGCACATTATTAGATACATGATATGTTTATGGCTTCCCTAGGTTCTATATTATACTTCCTGCAGTTTGAGTCTCCATATTGTCAACATATGTGAGCATCTTTGCACTATAGGATATCAAACTTTAGCACCCAAAAATAACAATCAAACCTTATTCTCCTCATTACTAGAAGGTACTAAATCCATACCATACCATGACTCTTATTTATTTTAGATCATCCCATTCATAATATGTCTTTTATATTCTTGGATATTATGTGTACATTTAAGATATTTGTTTATTCACATAACATATAAAAATTGTCTAATTACAGCATTCATCATAGATATTTTACGTAAATCATGAATATTTTGACTACATATAAGATATTTTCGCGATGGAAAAAAGGTTTTATCAGGGGTAGTGTTAACACTTGTTCTTGCTTTTATGTTAGTGAAATCTCCTTGTTTTATAGATTATATACAAGATGGAATACACTTGATAATTTCAATTAAAAGGTGAAGTGTATTAAGAAACATACTACATGCATTATAATAAAGTATCACCAACTAAAAAACAAATAATTTATATACATAAATTTATATATAAAATCTAAATTATTTGAAAGATTTATTTAATGATTAACATATATTTTAAAGTAATATTGTAAATGTGACATATATATTCATATACAAAGGCTTGAATAAATAATCCTAAATTGATTATATACAATCTAGAAACTAAAATATCATGTCATAGTACTTACAACCTTGGTAAAAATATATACACTTACATTTAATTCCATCTAATCATATCCAAACTGTTAGTGTAATTAATTAGTTATTACATTGTTTTACTTTAGCAGGAGGTTAGTTTGTTGTTCGGTTGTGTAACTGTGCACAGGTGTCATTTAGTTACAGATTTGTAACTATATTCTCATTGTATATATTTCCCATTCTGCAAGGAATTCAATATCAAAGTTTCATTTTATTACACTCTGGTATCAGAGATTCTTAAGCCTGATCGACGCCTAAAGGAAAGTTGAAGTGAAGTCATCGGGAGAGTTTCTGTGCAGCAAAAGCATGCTATTGAAAGCATTCAAAACCTGCGATCAGTCAGAGCATCGCCTGGGAGAACGTGAAGTGAAAGCCTGGAGCAAATCGACTAGTGCCATGGGATTTGAAGCCTTGTCAACGATCTCTATTGGCTCTGCCGCCATTGTAGACAATTTATACCTCCCTGATATGCGGGAGATGGAGTTGGATAGAAATACATCAGGGGACGCAATGGAAAGCCAAGGCAAAGCGTGAAGCGAAAAAGAGCTACCACTCTCAGAAAATAGCGAAAGTCTACGTTCAAAGCCTATGAATAAGCCTAAAAGAGTGAACTACTAGTAAAGCAGTCGATGGCTGAGCAGAGCAGCGATGCCTGGCAGAAGAAATAAAGAACTCTGACGTAACCAACCAAGGAAGGTGCTGAAAAAATCTTAGCCAAGAGTTTATGCTGGAAAAGCATTCCATTTGCTTCAATCTGGTACCACGATATCTGCAGCAAAGCTGAAAGAAGCAATTTGGCTGGAAGTTAGCGGAAGAGTGAAATAGAGCGAGTGGAGTAGATGCTGATCAAAGTGGCCATAATGATTTAGGTTGATAGACACATGACAAAGGAAGAAAACTGAAGCAAAACTGTTCAAGGTACATTTCAAATACAATTTTTTTTGAAACTCTGAGCCATATTTCCTGTTTTGCTTGTAATTTTCTTACAAAAACATAAAGTAAGAAAACATACACAAAAATGTTTGTACCCAAGTTGCTTTTGTCAGATGCCCAGCTCTTGAAAGGGCCAAATTTTGCCACCTGAAAGATGAAGATGTGAACGATTCTTAAATTTGAAGAATTATGGGGGCATTGTCATTTGAACAGTGACCCATCCTACTAGACTAGACAAGCAAAAGAAGTTCAACAAGTTGGATGTGAAAGCAATCATGCTGATAACTCTTAGTATTACTGATGAAGTACAACTGCATGTTCACAATGCACAAACGTCAATTTATGAGGAAGAGACCCAGACCAAAATTCTGCATTTGCAATTGCTTCGAGGACAAGATGTTGGTTCCAATCACATTGAGAGATCTATCATCTCAGTTTAGCGCGTTCATTACAAAACTCAACATTACAAAGCAAGTAGTGTCATTCAAAGAACTGGTCAATTTGCTTCAATAGGAGGAAGGAATACAGTCCGTGCACGATGAATTTGAGGACAAAGCCTTGATCTTTAAGAAATGAGGTCCAAAATTCAAGTAGCCACAACAACATCAAAAACAACAAATGACTGAGAAGGGGAAGTGGTGGTGTTACATTTTCAAAACCCACATGCATGATATTGATAATTGCTGGTATAATGCCTTTCTTAAGGCCAATCAAGTCAAGAGGGCTCTTCCAGTAAAGAAGATTCAAGGAAATCTAAGAGATGTCCTTGACATTGGAAGCAAAAAGGGCATGTAACATCACAAAAGCAAGAGGAGAATGCATCCGGTGATGAAGCAGTAGAAAAAACATCATATGGAGCCCATGATGATCTTGTACTAGTATCCTAAACCTTGACAGAAGAAAGCAAAGTTTGGTTAATAGACTCCGATGCCAGTAAGAACATGACTGGATGTAAGGAACTCTTTGATTCACTAATGACTCACCCAACTAGAGATCAAGTTTGAATTGCTGATGGTGAATATTATATTGTAGAAGGAATTGGATGTTTCACCATTCCTCTCCGGATAAGATACTGTGTTCTCATAATGGTACTCTATGTCCCTGGTTTGACAAAAAATCTCTTATCTTTCAATCAACTATTGAATCACCAGATAAAAGTAGAGTTTGTAGTCCAAGAAGGCATCAAATCATGTCTCATTTCTTGTGAAGGTCAGGTTCTTGCTAAATTCTTCTTGAAGGATTGGTTATTTGCCTTAGATGTAGTTTCAAGCAATGAAGTTTCACTCGCTACCTCTCCAGTATAATCCATTATAGTTTGGCACTACTGCTATGGGCATCTATCCACTGGTTCCCTCTTCCAGCTTATTTCTAAGGCAATCGTAAATGGAATTCCTCAGCTTTCCCATTCTTTGCCAATATGTTTTGGTTGTCTTGCGGGCAAACAACATCGAGTTCCTTTTGAACTGAGTTCCTCACATGCAAAGGAACGACTTGTTGTGGTGCATATTAATCTGTATGGACTCAAGCTAGCATCTCATCAAGGTTTTAGGTACTTTAAGGTTTTTGTTGATAATTTTTTGTGCAAGATTTGGGTGTTTTTTCTCGAAAAGAAGAGTGAAGGTCTTGCACATTTCAAGACCTTCCATCAGTGTGTTGTTACATAGTGTGGGAAGAAACTTCAAATCCTCTTCTCAGATCGAGGGGGGAATTCACATCAAAAGAGTTCTCAACATTTCTAGAGTAGTATGGCATCATGAAGCCCCTGACTACTCCCTACGTGCCTCAACAAAACAAAATAGTAAAATGATGCAATCACTAAGTCATGGAAATGGCTCATCGCATGCTATCCACTACAAAGTTGATGTCATAATTTTAAGTAGAAGCAGTACAAATAGATATCTTCTCAATAGAGCACCAACAAAGATCTTGCTAGATAAGACACTGAAAGGGGTATGGAGTGGTCATAAACCATCTATTTCTTATCTTCATGTATTTGATTGTACTTCTTATATGCATGTTCTAGATAAGAAGAGGAATAAAATTGAACCAAAGACCCTCCAATGTATTTTATTGTGGTATAGGGCTACCTCTAAAGCATACTATCTCATGGATCCTGAGATGAAGAATATTTATGAAAGTCATGATGTGGTCTGTGGTGAATCACCATTTGACTCATTGGCACAGAAGGAGACAGACCAGACAACTTCTCACAGATTATTGCCATAGTTAGATGATGAGCATGAAGAAGTTGAGCTGTAATAAGGGGAATTGTTCATTGATCATGGTAATCTGTAGGCATTTCTTCATCAAATCAATAGCCATAATGACATCCTAAATGGATAGATTCCATAATCAAGGACTCACACCTAAGCTCTCCTCTAGACACATCATTAGGGGTTTGAACAAAAGACATGTGAGATATGAAGTCAATCTTGCACTCATGAGTTTAGTGGTTTATAACATCAAACCAGAGATAGTTTAAGAGGCCTTAAGTCAACCCTAGTGGAAGAAAGCTATAGATGCAAAATATGATGCCCTCATCTAGAATGGGACGTGGGAACTTGATGATCTACCTATAGGGAAGAAATCTATTAGCTACAAATTGATCTTCTAAATAAATTACAAGGTTGATGGATCCATCAATAAACATAAAGCATGATTTATTGTAAAGGGTTATGCTCAACAAGAGGGTATTGATTATGAGGAGACCTTTGCACCCACTACAAAGATCCATACCATCAGAATTATTTGCGCATTGGAAGCACAATATGGATGGAAACTTCAACAGATAGATGTCAAGAGTGCTTTCCTAAATGGTGCTTTGAAATAAAAAGTATACATGACCCAACTAGAAGGTTTCATTGATGATAAACATCCACATAAGTTATATTGTCTATTTAAGTACCTTTATAGACTTAAACAAGCACCTCAGGCATGGTACATAAAAATAGATGATCACCTATTGAAGCATGGTTTCATTCGTAGCCCTTGTGATTCTAATTATTATATCAAAAATATTGGTGTAGATATTGTCATTCTTGTCTTGCATGTGGATGATCTTTTGATCACTAGTAGTTTAGAGTATCGTGTTGATGCAGTAAATAATAACCTGAAGAAATCCTTCTATATGAGTGATTTGGAGGTATTATATTACTATCTTGGCTTGGAGATATGGTAGAAATAGAATCACATCTTTATCTCCCAGATGAAATATGCCAAGACACTCCTAGAAAAGTATAGAATGTCAAATTGTAAACCTCTTTCGACATCGATGGAAAAAGGTTTACAATTCTCTCATTTCCAGGATTCCCCTCAAGTGGATGCAATACTCTACAAATAGCTCACTGGGAGTCTCACCTACTTGACCTACAATAGGGCAGATATATGTTTTGTTGCGAGCTATCTTTCTAGAATTATGCATAAATCAAAAGAAATGTCACTACATTGCAGAAAAAACATGTTTTGAGATGTGTCTGAGGTACAGTTGAGTATGGTTTGGAATAAAATAACAATATTTAGTTCTTCTTATAGGGGTACATAGACTCAGACTATGCTGGATCTATTGATGACAGAAACTCTACTTTAAGATACACTTTTCATCTCGGATCTAGACCCATTTTCTGCAGCAGTAAAAAGTAGTTTGTAGTTGCTCTCTCATCCATGGATGCATAGTATCAAATTGCACGAGGAGCTATGTGTGAATCAATATAGATACATCATATTTTGTCTAATATGGACATTCCTGAAGATTATCCACCTATTCTATTCTCTGACATTCAAGGTGTTTTGAAGCTTGTGAAGAATCTAATTTTTAATGAATGAACCAAACACATTGATGTTCAATGTTATTACATTAGAGAATAAGCTTTAAGTCACTATATTTAGCTCCATTACTGCCTGATGGATTCACACATAGCAGATATACTCACCAAGTCTCTATGCAAATTGAAATTTGATCTATTTTGGGAGTACATTTATAAAAAATTGTAATAAAGGGGGGGATTTTAGTGTAATTAGTTAGTTATTACACTATTTTGCCTTAGCAAAAGGTTATATTTTTGTTCAGTTGTGTCCCTGTGCATAGGTGTCATTTAGTTACATATTTTTAACCATATTCTCATTGTATATATTTCCCATTCTACAAGGAATTCAATATCAAAGTTTCATTTTATTACACAAACAAATCCTTTAATACTAGTAGATTTGAATGCATGGATTTTTCTTTTTGATCTTAATAGTTTAGATTTAAAACTTATTTATTTTTTAAATAAAAAGTTGTTAGATTAGACAGGCTAACCTGATCATACCACTTCAAATACATTTGTAATAAGGATGCATGTAAATTTATTTTTCTTTACAAATTTGTTGTTGGTGTTTATGCAATTGAAGAGAGAGCCCTTGTCTCCCCTTCTATCTTGTCTGGATATGGTTTTAAATTGTTCTGCTTTTTCTAAAGACATGTATATTTACACTATACATCTTGTTTTCATAACAATTTTATAATTCAAATAAATAATGGGTATTTAAAATTCTTAATCTCCTAAAATTTATTGTAAGAAAACAAAGAATCTACTCAAATAATCAATTAAAAAAATCATTTTTTTTGTGTGTTTACACTAAGAAATTAATAATCTAAACTCACAATTAACTCAACTTGTCTAAAATGTAACACTTATGTAAAAATTAAAATTGTATGTGGGAAGTGTCTTTAAAGCATGACACTAGGGTGACTATATAACACGTGACTTTAACAAACAATGTAAGGTTAAATTTATAGATGATGTAATGGATATTTTAGAGATGAAATTAGGATGTATTTATTACATGATGTTAGGGTAAAAGTATATAAATTTTATTAAATTTATACATAATGTTTAGTTGGGTTTAGAGCTGAGGCTAGGGTGACTTTTTATCCAAATTTATGAAGAAATTAGAAGTAACATTAGGGTGTATTTATTAGTTGATGTTTGGATACATTTAGATGTAAAATTAGAGTGTTTTTAGTAGGTAACATTTGGATGTCTTTAAAGGAAATTTTTGAGTGACTTTATCTTTGAATTGACATCCATATTTTCCATCCTAAACTTTAATTTAGTCTCTAGATAAATTAATGACCTCATTGGTTGGATGGGGGACCAAATCTGGAAAAATCAAAGCCCCTAAATCTAGCTGAAAAAAAACCTAATTCAAATTTGGGGTTAAATTTCAATAATTGAGTGCCTCCTTTGAGAGCTCACTTGATCAAATGAATGGGGAACACAATTATGGAAGATTGGGCCTCTTATTCTAATTGCAGCAACCTCATTTTCTATGATGATTTATTTCAACTAATTGACTCACCCACTCACAAGAATCACTTGATTGTTTGGATGGGGAGTAAATTAGGAGAAATTGAGCCCTCTACACTAAATTATGAAAAATTAATGTTATTTGTTTATTTATATTGCATATTTGAGTCCTTTATTCAACTAATCACTCAATTGATTAAATGGGGGGTGTATTTAGGAAAACTTATGCCATTTAAAAATTATTATAATGCCTAAGTTTGTTTTCAGGCTTGATTCTATGTGATTTAATCCCCCATTCAACTAAGCACATGATTACTTATGTGGGTGATTAAATTAGGCAAAATAAATCCATTTAAACCAAATTCTAAAACCTTAAATTTATTTTGGAATTTATTTCCCTTGAGTTAGCAGCCCATTAAGTGAATCACTTTATTTTTATAATAAAAGAAGTAATTAGAAAAAAATTGAGCCCCTTAATACTTGATTTAACGTAATTGAGTCAAACATTCAATCAAACACCACTCAATGTTTTGGATGAGGTATGAAATTAGGGAAACTTGAGCCTCGTAAAATTAATTGGGAAACCTAGATTTGATTTTTAGATTGATTTCACCTAATTTTTTTCTTTAATTAAAATTGTCTTTTATGTGGGGGCACATATAAAGGAAAATGAAGGCTCTTAAGAAATAATGAAATAGTCTATTTCAATTTAAGGATCAATTTTCATTAATTGAATCCCCCATTCATCTAATCACTAGATTGCAGGCTACATATAGAGTAAATTAGGGTGAATTAAATCGCTTCAACCCAATACTAAAAACCAAATGTAAGTTACAAATAGGGTTTTACTAAATGAGTGTTTTATTAAACCAATCAGTAGATTTGTTGGCTGGGGATGTAATTCAATCAAATTGAGGCCTTTAAAGCTAATTTGATTTCGGGATTTATTTTCCCTAGTTCAATCTCACATTCAACCAAGCACATGACTAGTTGCATGGGAGACTAAATTAGGGAAAATAGATCCCCTTAAAACTAATTACAATAACTTTATGTGATTTTGAGCTTTATTTTACCTAATTGTGTTCCCCATTTAAAAATCACTCATGGGGAATGAGATATGGAAAATCAATGAACTAAAATGTAACTCTGAGAACCTAAATAGATTTGTGGCTTGATTGTATATGAGTGTTGAATTGAAGTTGTAACTTGAGTAGGTGTATAGGGGATAAAAATAGTGTAAATTGAGCCATTTAACCCCAATTTTGAGAACATAACATGACTTGGAGTTTGATTTGATGTCATTGAGTATGCTACTAAACAAATCACTCAAATGATTGTGTGGGTACTAAATTAGGTTAAATATAGACCCATACAATTAATTATATCCACCTAGTTTTATTTGGGGCATGATTTTCCTAAATTGAATACCACACTCAATAAAGTTACTCATTTATTTTCATAGTTGATACAATTAAGGACAATAGAGTGCCTTAAACATAATTTAAACAACATAATTTTTTTTGGGTCTTAGTTTTCTACATTTAAACCTCCTCCATTCATCCAATTACTAAACTAGTTGTATGGCGGGGACTCAAATAGTGAAAATAAAGCATATTAAAGCTAATTTTAGAAAAATAATGTGATTTGTGTTCAGATTTCCATAACTAGGTTCCTTATTAAACACATTAATCAAGTAGTTATATCAATTTATTCCTCTCTTGCATTAGTGAAACCTCATTATCACCTACACCGTATATGATATAGAGGACACCTATCAATTGAAGTTGGAAGTCAGAGAATATTAATAAACCTATACATGTGTTACACCATGAATATCACCAACTAAAAAACTAATAATTTCTATGCATGTATAACATTATATTAAACACCTAGAATGCTTGATTTTAGTCTAAATTCAATCCACAGCACTTGTGTGACCAATTCTAACATTTAAGAAAAACATGTATACCCAAAAAGTTGACGAAAAGAGAAAAGTTCAAAGGACTTACTAGACATGATTTTTTTTTAAGTAGGTAGTGGGATCTCTTTATTTAATTTCATAGTGTTGCTAGTCCTTCCATTCATTTTTCCAATGTTTCTTGTGTATTTCATACACTATGATATTTAACAATTGGGTGACATTAGTGTGACTTTAGAACATGTTAGTTTAACAAGTGATGTAATGTAGTTATACATATTTGCAAAAACTTATGTGGATGTGGTAACTAATATTAAGATAAATAATTTAGGTATTGGATAATGGAGAGCATTAGGAACATTAGGCTTTTGAAATTGAGTTTTTCCAAGGTAGTGGTAAAAGGTCGTGTGGTGGATGTTAGGGTGGAGAATACAAAGATGAAGGCTACAAAAAATATATATTATCCTCAAAGGGATGATGTAATGGTAAACGTAGGTTGAAACCCTAATAGACTCAACTAGGAAGGTGTAACGGTAATGATAGAGTCACTGATGCAAATCTATGTGGTCACAACATTGGTATATAAAACTGATAAAGGTGATCTATCAAAGTTATTTAGATTAAAGGATGGAGTGATGGTTAAATAATATGAATTCTTAATTAGATGATAGGAAAAATAGAGTCATGGCATGTAAAACTAATTAATTTCATTGAATCAATAACTTAGATGGATAGGAAAAAAGTTATTATGGTGAGTCCTTTGGGTGTATAAAATATCATCACACCAGTCTTTTATGGGAACAAGGAACTCCAAGAGGTGCTTAAAAATGAGGAATGGATCACTAACTAATTCTATACAAGCCTTCATGATCTCTACAAGTGGATCATTGATGTGATGGGACCATTAATAGAAGTTGGCATAGATATTTATCCCTATGATAGGAGTTTTTATCTTGGCCAATTGCACAGTTGAATAGATTAAACACACTAGCATAATATTATGTTTTCATATTTTTATTTGATGCGTTATAATTGGCTATTATATAGCCATGGAGGTAGCACAATAACCTCATAGAAAATAGAAACTAATAACTCGAAATAGTCACAGTTTACAACAAATCTTACATGAATAAATTTCCCACAAAAAGAGTTAAATACACTAATTAATAATGTTACTAATATAAAATCCTAACATTCACTACCTTAACATTATTAATTCCTAACACCCCCTTATTTCAAACATGGTAAAATGCTTTTACACTCTCCGTGTAACTTACTCACTTTTTGAGGTGGCATGCCATATTTATGGCTTCATAGTCTTGGTGGCACCTTGATTTTTCCTTGCAGGATTCCCAAAAACATGGAAGTGATAGGGGTACATCTCTCTGCTTAATACCTTTAGTGGTTTTTTGGAGTATCAAAAACCCATATGGTTTTTTGCTATAGCTTGACCATGTACCTAGGGGTGGCAAGAGGTCTCTACCACTATTGTGGTTTATCAAATTTATAGAAACCCTTTTCCAAGAAATAAGCGCTAATTCTCCCCATAATGTTCTTCATTAGGAGGTACCAAATTGTAAAATAATACTAAGTATTTTTATTGAAAACCAAAAAATGAGGACTAAGTCCTCATCACCTCATGTACCCTCTATATGTGATCATTGTCACTCAATCTCACACATCACAAATATTCACCAATGCTCTAGTGATCATCTTCAGCATAGATGATTTGGCGTAGAACACACCACACTAAAAAGAGAGAAAAAGACACCACACCACACAAATTGTCACCATAGCAATGATGTGACCCCATCATAGGAAACTCATGAGAGGATGCCAAATGTCTTCCAACCTGTGTATCTTTCAGACTCCGGTCAAAAAATCTATTAACTCAACCAATATCATGATGAAGCTCAATAGATGTCATGTACAAATGATATTATGTCCTTCAACAATTTTGATTTTTGACATTTTTAAAAATGACTTATAAAATGTGACTCTTGAAAAAATGACCCGTTTATTGAGAATTTTTCAACTAACAACTCTATAATAACTTAACTTAACATTATACGTGATAACCTAAGACATAACAAAAAAATACGTAAAACCTAAAAATATTTTAACATGACTTCAAATAGAAATTGCACTAATGACCATGATTTAAATAAACCCACTATGAGTTTATGGACATATACTATTGACTTTTTAAAATAAAAACAACTTAAATAAAGTTTGACTTTTACAAAACCTAACCACAAAACAAATGCGGTATTTAAAGAAAACTATTGAACATATATACCCGTCCACATATTTCTGCAGTCTCTATATTGGCAGCCAACAGGAGATGGATCCATATGACTCTATGTGTGTAACGTCACATAAATCTACAGATCCCAAATTGTTTGGCCTACGAACTTCAAATAACGCTGACAAATAGGAGCGCCGAGTCACAGGTGAACAATAATTGCCTGATCCGTTAAAAATGTCAGATGACGATGTCCTCACACGAATTAGATGCATGGATCTGCTCGAGCATTGAACAGAAATTAAATGTGCATAAACTCGTCAACGAGATCATCCAAACAAGATTGATCGGTCCGTATAGTTGAGGCAAGCCATGAGGAATCTGAGTAGAATGATGAACACGCAGCAAGTTCAGTGTACATGTGTCAAACATGTAGCCAATGCAATTGACGTGTCTCCAATTAGATCTATGCATAGGAATACGAATCTCCACGTAGCATAAGAGAAAACTCAATCCATCAAATGGCACAAATCTTCTTTGGGTCTTTGTATATGGCCACCGAAAGAATAATCATGGCAATGAGATTGGCGCGTCCCTGGTCTGCGTGCAGACTTTTTTTAATCTGAACTATAGACGTGGGCCGAGCTAGACAGACGCAACAACAAATACTTCTTGAAGGTGATGAGAGCGTCGGCAGGTTGATGACATCTGATCACCAATTTTGTAAATTATGTCCACGCGTCTTTGGCAGATCAGAACTTCATATTAGACAAGCGTTAAAAAATTTGTACGAGGAGAAAAACTGTACGCACGTCTACTGGAGTCTTCTAAATAAATTCCACATAACTAATGTGAAATATTCATCCACACGGGCAACAATGAGGCTACCCTATTTAATATTCGTCTCATTCCTAGAATACTGCACCTGCTCTGATACCACACTGTTGGTAAATTGGAGAGCCGAATAGATTAATCACATAGGAATAATATTATGTTTTCATATTTTTATTCGATGCATTACAATTGGTTATTATATAATCATGGAGATAGCACAATAACCTTCTAGAAAATAGAAACTAATAATTTGAAATAGTCATGGGTAAGAACAAATCTTACAAGAATATATTTCTCACAAACAAATTAAAATACACTAATTAATAATATTACTAATATAAAATGTAAATATTTTCATTGTGGTTTTTGATCTTTATTTAGACCAAAGAAAAGGCTCTCCAAGATAAGATCTAGATTTCGGATCATAATTTTTTCTTTTCGAATCCATGGTTCTTGTCTTTCAACATTCATACAAAATCCCTTAGCAACATTTCCATTTGGGTTCGATTATCATAAATTCCTCTCTAGTTCTACTCCAAACCTTGTCTTTCATCTATTGGTAATTCCCTAGGTGAGGTACTTATGGTGGATTCTACTACTAAGAAATGTTTTCACATAACTTTCACTTATATCTTAGTCTATATACAAATCTCTACTGACCTTCTAGCGATTGTCGAGTTAAAAGTCAAAGACTGATGTTAGTCCCAAACCCTTGATTATTAAGGTTTAACTTTTTTTGCCGAAGGTGATTTGAGATAGAATCTCCATCGTGAAAGAATGTTCTTCTAGTTTATCGTTAAGCTTTTTATCATAATATGACCATGGAAGAAGTGGCAACTATACTAGTGATTGATCAAAATGAATATGAGATTTATGATACTATTTTCTTTCCCTGTCTAATCAATTCTTAGGAATATTGTTTTAGGCTAATAGCACCTCAATTGTTCCTAAATAAGTTGAAGTTACTCTAGGTAGTTTCCAGCTAGGCAAAGAAATAAAAAATTTCATTATTTTCAAAGACTTAGGTGTTTATGGAGGTAGAGGAGATCGGATGGTAATGAAAAAAAAAAAAAAAAAAACATTTGAACATCCATAACTATCCAACATGATGCCCCTCTCCTATAGGGAAGATGGTGAGAGGAGGACTTAATGGTTTCCACATTAGTGGTAGTGACTATGTAGGGGTAGGATGGTGCAACACAATTGATCATGTATGGGTTTAGTTTTTGGTGTTTTGACATTTAGGGTATGTCTCCCACGAGATTGGTTTGGTTCCTTAGGTCCTATTAGTTTCCTTTTGGTGTATTTGCCTCTATCGGCTAGTCTTTATTTTTATAGTTGGATGGAATTTTTCCACTTCTTGGCATATCATGGTTTTAATATGATATTTTCAAGATTTCTTGTAATTCCATACATTTTAATAAAGAGTTAGGAACCCATCAACCCTCAATTATCTATTAAAAAACAAGTCATGTAAGATTGAATTTAGAGGTAACATTAGGATTATTTTAGAGCCAACATTAGGATGTCTTTATGAGGGGATGTTAGGGTGAATCTATATGCAACTTTAGATTGGGATTATAGGTGATGTATTGGTGTCCTTATAGGTGACACTAAAGGAAATTTATATATAAACTTATGGTGATTATAAAGGTAACATTAATGTATTGTTAACAAGTCATATTTGGGTGGTTTTAGGGGTAGCATTAGCTTGTCTTTAGTAGGTGGTGCTTTGGTGTCTTTAGAGACAAATTTACATGGTGAATTTATTTGTAAATTTATATTCGTCTTTAGGGGTTAATGTTGTGATTTTATGTGCATTTATTACATTTATAATCTGGTTCATGTATGCATTAACTTAATTTCATTTTAAATTTCAAATTGGGGGAATAATTTGGATAGCAAAATCTAGCATAGGACACAATTTTTAGCATCTTATTCATAATTTATCATATTTTGATTTTTTTTAAAATAAGGTATTGTTTCCATGTCCATAAGGGTTTAAATACGGTCTTTATTTAGATCTTGATAATAAAAATTATATAAAGCTATATATTAACATCGTTCGACTATATGTTGGTTTCCAGTTGTACACCTCTTTTCTCAGCCTTGCAAACTTGAGAAAATGTAAAATAAAGATGAGAAACATACTGATATGTCATTATAGTCAGGGAAGGGTTTGGAATTTAGACTCGATTAAATGAAGATAATGACTAGGATGCACGAATATATGGTATGGTCAGTTCCCTGCTACTTTTGGCTTTGCCTAGACAAAGGTGAGAGGACCTATGGGGTATCTTGCATTCATCGATTGAAATTAGAATTCAACCTCCATGAGGATTTTTGGCACAAGAAAATGAAATATGACCATGGCACAGCCAAACTTGTTTACTCCACCCGAGAAGGGTTGTCACATGCAATGCAAAAATGCATTAGGTCACAGTGAAGCTATTGAATATAGATGGTTATATGACTGTAACATTAAATCTAAAGAGTTTTTCAACAAAAAAGGGTTGAATAGAAGACTACAATGCTGAAATTTAAATCACAAATTATAGATATATTTTAAATATGTAATATTTATGCATTTGCAAGTAAATAACATTTAACATATGTAAAGGGTATATTATTTATAGCATAGGATAGGGTAGGACAAGTTGAATAGTTATAAAAGAGTGGTGTGATGGTAGTTTTCTAATAGCGGGGATTCTTTCAGCATGCATGACATCACTTATTTGTAAAGATGTGGAAAAACACAAATGCAATTTGAGGGAACTACCAGGAGTTATTTGCAATGTAAGTCAACCTCCCACCTCCATCGGACATCACTTTGCGCCTTTTCAAGAATTTTTGAAAGGTTCAATTTATGAAATTGAATTTTTTGATAATGTTTTTACAACTTAACTTTCCTGGGGAACCTACGGTCTTTTCTGCACCTTTTGTTGAAACTTGCAAATTTTTGATTTTTCAATTTTTACCCAATTTCATTTCCAACAAAGAAACCTATATATGATTTTTACAAAAACCCAACCTTTCCAAATCTAGCCAGCCAAAACAACCTATAGCCATGGATATTTATCAAATCACAAATCCTTCAATCAATGCATAAGAAATGCCATTACATTATTGTAGCGTTACATGGAATTATCACTGTGTTCAAGAGGTCAAGAACAAAAGGCTCGTAAAACATTCAACCTATCACCAATACGTTCTTTAACCTATATGCTCCTTCAAATTAATCATAGAAAGAGGTTGTCACATCATTATATGATAGTTTAAGGAAAATATGAGTACCATCTGTGGATGTTACAGGTTGTGACAACTCCCTTAAATTTGATAATAGTGTAAATTGCATAACACCTCTAACTTTCTTCTCATAAAGCTTTCCTCTTGGACTTTATATCAATTTATATTTTTATAACAACTCATCCCCTTCTCATCTTTTTCATTCAAGTGACCAGTCATTCAACAACTCAAAAGATGACTTGCCATAAAGATACTATGAAAAGCATTGAGATGAAAATAGTGATGAATAGTTAGGCTGAATACATGGAAGCCATTGCTGTAAACCTTTTTATATATCAAAATCTGGTAGAGGACTCATAAATAAATGTCAGGTGCTGGTTATTCCACCTTGGTCATCTCACAAAATTTAGACTTTGAGAGATCATTTTCAAGAGTTTCATTACTTCAGCCCTATTACTTCAACTAATTTTCATGTTAAACTTCCTTTGCTAAATAAAGAAACTCTGTATCCAAGGTCTAAAAAAAATATGCAGATAGTACATATCTCTTCATGCCAAGTAGCTGGGTCTTTGACTTCCTTCAATATGGATCAGCCTTTTCAATTTTTCCCGCTCCCTATTTTAACCTCTTATCTTGGTAGAATCTGAAGGTGGAGGTACATATTGCACTTTGCACCTAATTTTGGTGTAAAGTACGTGGGAGATCCTACCTCCCACCATTTGCCTCTCTCTCATAGACTTTTGTACTACCATGTGGATATATTTCAAATCTTGGCAATTGATGACTTGGATTCTGGTAGAGGTCCACTTAGTCAACATGAAATTAAATGACAAAAGCTCTGCCATGCATTATCATACTCCTTGCCTTGCACTTTGCATTTTGTTATACCCCTCTACCCTTAGGATATGGAGGTGCGGTAGTACCTTGCACGTTGCACCTTGCACCTTGCATTGGTGCAAAGTGCATGGAGGACTCTGCACTCCACCATGCACCTATATGCTTCATATATCTGGCAAAGTTTTGGACCATGCCTGCACTTTTCATAATGTGTAGTCAACTCATTGACTTCTACAATACCCTACCCACATGTTTCCTTTTAAAACTAAGAGATTTGACCATGTTTAATTTTCTTTCCTTTTTCCACGTGGTTGTATAGGTGATGTTGCATAACTCCATGTCAGAAATACATAGTTGCACACTTCTAAAAACCCTATTTCATTCCAATGTTTCCCTCTATATAAGCATGGCTAGCTATATGTTGTTGCGTACATTTTGGGGCACCAACACCCCACTTAACAATCACTCATGGGGAATGAGTTATGGAAAATAAATGAGATAAATCTAACTCTAATAACTTAAATATATTTGGGTTTTAATTTTTGTATTTGAGTGTTGGATTGAATTTGTAACTTGAGTAGGTGCATAGGGGATAAAAATAGTTTAAATTGATCCATTTAATTCTAATTTTGAAAATATAATGTGATTTGCATTTTGATTTGACCTCATTAGATATGCTACTAAATAAATCACTCGAATGACTGTGTGGGTACTAGATTAGGGTAAATATATCCCCTTACATCTAATTGGAACAACCTAGTTTTATTTGAGGCATGATTTTCTTAAATTGAATACCACACTAAATAAATTCACTCATTTTTTTCATAGTGGATGAAATTATGGATTATCAAGTCCCTTAAACATAATTTAATAAACATAATTTTTTTGGGGTTTAAATATTCCATATTTGTACCCTTCCATTCATCCATTTACTAAATTGGTTACATGGGGGGACTCAAATAGTGAAAATAAAATATAATAAAGGTAATTGTATAAAACTAACGTGTTTTTGCATTCAATTTTCCTTAACTAGGTACTTTATTAAATAATTCATCTAGCATTTATATCAATTTATTCATATTTTACATTAGTGAAACTTCATTTTCACCAAGAATGTATATGAGATACACGCTACCTATCAATCGAAGTTGCAACTTAGAGAATATTAATAAACCTATACATGTGTTATACCATGAATATCACAAACTAAAAAATAAAAAATATAATTTGCGATGATTTATTTTGGTCTCATTTCAGCCCACATCACTTGTGCGACCAAATATAACTTTTCAGAAAAAATTGTATACCCAAAAAGTTCACAAAAGGAGAGAAATTCAAAAAAGTTACTAGATATGAATTTTTTGTAATGTAGGTAGTGGGATATGTTTATTTATTTTCTATAATGTTTCTAGTCCTTCCATTAATTATTTCAATGTTTTTTTTGTATTGGATATGCTATGATATTTAACATTTGGGTGACATTATTTTGACTTTAGAACAAGTTACTTTAATAAGTGATGTAATTTAGTGATACATATTATAAAAAAATATTTTGATGTAGTAACTAATAATAAGGTGAAAATATTAGGTATTGGTCAATGGAGAGCATTGTGAATGTTAGGGTTTTGAAATTGAGTTTTTATTAGGTAGTGTCAAAGGGTCGTGTGGTGGATGTTGGGGTTGACAAAGCAAAGATGAAGGCTACAAAAAATATCTATGGTATACAGAGGGATTAGGTAATGGGAAACATAGGTCAAAACCCTATGAGACTTAATTAAGAAGGTGTACTAGCAATGATAGAGGCACTGATTTAGATCTGGGTGGTCACAACATTGGTAGATAAAACAAATAAAGGTGATCTATATGGGTTATTTCGATTGGAGGAAGGAGACATACATAAATAATAGGGAAACCTTATTAGATAATAGGGAAAGAAAAGTCATGGCATTCAAAACAAATTACTATTGTTAAATAGATAACTTGGATGGATAGGACAAATGTTATGACAATGAATTCTTTTGGTGTATGAAATATAATCACTTCAGTCTCTTGTGGGGATAAGGAACTTCAGGAGGTGCTTAAAAATGAGGAATGGATCACTAACTAATTCTTATGAAGGCTCTTTGATCTCCACAAGTGGATCACTACTATGTAGCGACCATTAATAGAAGTTGGGTTGGACAGTTATCCCTATGCTAGGAGTTTTTCATCATGATTTTTGGTCTCTATTAAGACCAAAAAGGTTCTCCAAGGTAATATCTATATTTGGGATCAGAATTTTCTCTTTTCAAAACCATGGTTCTTGTATTTCAATATTCATACAAAATACCTTAGCAGCATTTCCATTTGGTTTTGATTATTGTAGATTCCTCTCTAGTTCTACTCTAAACCTTCACTTTAATTTATTGGTAATTCCATGGGTGAGGTACTCATGATGGATACTACTACTAAGAAATGTTTTCACACTACTTTCACTTGTATCTTAGTCTATATGGAAATCTCTACCAACCTTCTAGTGATTGTCGAGTTGAAAGTCAAAGACTATTGTTAGTCACAAACCCTTGATTATTAGGGTTAAATGTTTTTTGTTGAAGGTGATTTGAGAAAGGCCATTTGGCCAAAAGTTTCAAAAATTTCAAGTAAGAGGTATAAACTTCATGGTAGAAGAATGCTCTTCCAATTAATCTTTATGTTTTGGACTGCATGATGACCATGGAAGAAGTGGAAATTATACTAGTGATTGATCAATATGATTATGAGATTCATGATACTATTTTCTTTCCCTCTTTCATAAATTCTTAGGAATATTGTTTTAGGATGGTAACACCTCAAAAGTTCCTAAATAAGTTTAAGTAAATCTTGGTAGTTTCCAGCTAGGTGAAGAAGTCAAAAAATAATTATTTTCCATGACTCAGGTGTTTCTGGAAGTAGAGAGGACTAGATGGTGGTGCAAAATAACCTTAAAACATCCATGAACCATCCATTATGATGCTTCTCTCCTATATGGAAGATGGTGAGAGATGGACATAAGTGTTTTGACATTGGTGGTAATGACTATGTAGGGGTAGGATGGTGCAACATGATTGATCATGTACAGGTTTAGTTTTTGATATTTTGACAATTATAATATTTCTCTCAAGGGATTGGTTTGGTTTCATGGGTTATGTTAGTTTCCTCTTGGGCTATTTGCCTCTATTGGCTAGTCTTTATTTTTCTAGTTGCATGGAATGTTTTGACTTCTTAGCATATCATGTTTTTAATATGATATTATTGAGGGGTTTTTTAAGTCCATACTTTTAATAAGGATGGTGGAACCCATCAGCCCTCAATTATAACTTAAAAAACAAGTCATGCAAGATTGAATTTAGAGGTAACATTAAGGTGATTTTAGAGCCAACATTAGGATGTATTTAGGAGGCAATGTTATGGTGAATCTATATGCAACTTAAGATTGACATTAGAGGTGATGTTCAAGAGTGTCTTTATAGGTGAAATTAAAGAGAATTTATATTTAAATTTATTTTGAATACAAAGGTAATATTAGCATCTCCTTATCAAATTACATTTGGGTGGGTTTAGGGGCAGCATTAGGTTGTCTTTAGTAGGTGATGTTTTGGTGTCTTTAGAGATAAATTTGCATTTGAATATATTTGTAATTCTATATTTATCTTTAGGAGTTAGTGTTGTGATTCTATGTGCATTTACTACATTTATAATTTGATTCTTGCATGCATTAGCTTAAATTTTTTTCAAATTCAAAGTGGGGAAATAATTTAAACAATCAATTCTGGCAGAGGACACATTTTTTAACATCTTATTCACAATTTATCATATTTTGTTTTTTTCAACATAATGTATTGTTCTTTTGTCCATAAGGGTTTCAATAATGTCTTTATTTGGATCTTGAGAATAAAATTTATATTAAGCTATATATTAACATCATTAGACTATAAATCACATGCATTTCCTACCTTTTCAAGAAACTAGATCATGTGTCATCTCCAAGTCAAACCCTCCATTTGATTCAAAAATTTACCTTGCACATATCTATCTATTTTAGACTTATGGTCCCATGTTACCATTAATGTTGATTGTGCACCTTTAACCTCCATCAATGTGAATTTTACGGTTGACTATCATGCATAATTTGTCCTAGATTTGTCTATATATAACATGTCATATCAAAACATTTAAATAATCAAAAGATAGGGAAGAAATATATAATAAAAATATCATATTTCAAACTTAGGTTAAATAATCAAATATCTTTCCTCCTACCTCATGTTCAGATTCATGGAATCACATATTACATAATTCAATAGCTAATTTTATCCATTTCTTGAGGTTTTTAAACTTGTTCCCAAAAGCGTACAATCTATAGTTCTAAATTGGATAATTGGATACCTTTTGTTGGGTCCTTTGTGTTATGTATTCTTGATTTTTATGATTTTCAAGTTATTGTGTGTGAAATTAAGAGCCAATACTTTCCTAACTTAAATGCATAAAATAGTAAAATAAAAATGACTTATTTATAATTTATTAGATCCATTCTTACGAATTTCAAAACATTAACATTTTTATAAAAATATTTCAATGATTATTAAATAAAAAGCAAATTTATAATTAAATTTCCCATATAACAATTAAAATAATCTTAAATTTAAGATCTGACATAATTATGAACTATTCATTAGATGCTAGGCAGCTGCCATTATATGGACATATATATTTTTTAAATTTAAACACATGTAAGTATGCAATACATACAAACAAATTTATTTAAAGGAATTACAAATTAACAAATCTACTTATTATTTTTATAATATTATTATCACCTGGGAATAGAACTTTGAATTGCTCTATCAAGTATTAAATACGAAAAAATATATTTATTAATGTTTGTGAAGAGTGGATGAATGAAATGTCACAGGGATTATTTATTACGGTTTGTGAAGACAACAATGTGGGATGAATGAAATGGCGCACGTATTATTTGTTTCCACTCACTACGTATTACGTGAAGCAGTATCTGGCGTATGACCACCGACAGTAAGCTTTCCATTCGCCCATGCCCAATTACTTTCTTTTAATAATTGAGTTTGTTTTTCCATTGGTGGGGGTGGTGGTGATCGAGGGTCTGGAATAGTGCTATCTACGGGTGCAAACCGATCCAAACTTGGAAACGGCTTATCTTGAGCTCTGTTCTTGATGTTGTATCTAGCTAAGACAGGGAGGATAAATATCATGTTCAGCGCAATAAGCAATCCGCTAATCTTCATAAGCATTGATATCGCCATTCCTTCCAAGGTGGGTAAGTATGTTTAATCAGTTCAAACACACGTTTATTTCTTCCGAACTTGAATCAAATTTAATATTGTGTGTTTGAGGAACGCTCCAGAGAAAGAAATAAAGACCGCAATTAATGTGCTACTGCAGATAAAATTGCATTCACCACTTAGACAAGAAAAATGTGTATATATAGAGCTGAAGTAGCATTAAAAAGTCAAATGGCGTAATGAGGGCGGTCTCCCAAATACTTTATATCTTCATAAAATTATGAATCAATGGTCATAATTTGACATTAACAATTGTGTTGAATATTAAACCAAAAAATGTTGCGATGTCTGTTTGCGTGTTTGACTGTTTGGAAGAAAATTATAAAGACTAAAAATCTTCAAATCTTACATAAGCTGCATGTCGTTTTAGTCCACCCGGCCCTAATTAATGAATTAGGGCATGGACGATGATGGGAATAGAAATGAAAATAGCTATACAAAATATTATATTGATTTAGTCCATACATTTCGAAAATGGATGAAAATTGTAGTTGATATTGGATCGTAGAGGAGTATAATTATTCGTAAGATGAATATAATAATTAACCTATATTTTAAAATAATACAGTGTGAATTGTGACAACATTATATTCAAACGGCTCAATATTTTAGGAAATCGATATATTAATTAAGTTATATTTTAATATAACACGTAAAAAATTATTTAAATTTAACAATAAAAAATTAAATATAAAAGATTAAAACAGCTCAATATTTAATTATGTTTAACAATTTTAAATGTATGGATTTTTTTTGAAATTCAATAATTTATTTAAAAGAAAAAAATATATATTTAGATTGAATAGATTAGTTTGATATATCAGTCTTAATGTGCTTGACAAAAAGATGTGTGTATTTGTTTCTTCTTCAAAAATATGTTATTGATGTAGTGAATGGTGTTTTTGCGATTGAAGAGATATCCCCTATATCGCTTGGTATCTGCAGTGGACGTGCTTTTAAAGTCTAAGATATTTTATAAAATCATATGTATATTCATCTTGTATATATTAGTTTTATAGATAATTTTTTTAAATTGAATAAAATGCATGGGATTTATAATTTGTATGTTCATGTAATTTACTATGAGAAAATCAAGAATATTCTTATATAATTAATTTAAAAAAATAATTTTATTTGATTGATGCTTAAACCACAACATTTAAATTAATTAAAGTCTACTTCTAAATTCACAATTAACTCGCCTTGTTTAAATTATAATGCTTCAAAGTTGTCTAAAGTGTTATCACTATCAGTTTGTAAGAAATTATGTCTGGATCAATTTCCAATGCTTATTCATATTTGTGCATATCCAAACTTCAAGTTGAAAAAAATATGTTTCGATTTCCTTCATGTTTCATATTTCAGAGCTCTATGCTAATATGTTTGCAGTTATTTTAGGTATCATGGATTGATAATAGCTTTGAAAAATAATATATATAGAGAGTAAGAACATCCACATTATAATGAATATAACTTAATTTAGTGCCCAGAAAGCTTATTTTGAAGGAACAAGTTTATATATATATATATATATATATATATATATATATATATATATATATATATATATATATATATATATATATATATATATATATATATAAAACATATTAGTTAATATATATGCAATCTTATAGAAAAAGAAAGGAAAAATAAAAACAAATATTCAATCTTTATAATTATATCGGCTTTGAAATATTGCGAAAAGAGAGAAATTAATGACAAAAACCTTCACTCCTTCATCTTCAAGCACAAAATAAAAAATGTATACATGTTAAAACAAAAAAAAAAGGTTTGCCTAATCCTTGGATAAAAATATCCTTAAATCGTCCATCATCTACGCGAATTTCTCATGTACTTACACTCCTAAGATCAATTTTCTTTGTCTTCCAAGGATGTTTTATGATCACAAATAAAATGACTCTGCTTAAACAAAAAGTTTCTAATTCCAAATTATTTTATCAAGACTTCACTTATTATCAAAGCGAACAAAAAGTTATCAAATCTTCTGCCCTATAACAAACCAAATCAACTACTACAGAGTGTGGCCAATTTCTGAACAAAAGCAAATCTTCTTGACAACTACCCTTTTTCATGTGCACGCTAAAAAAAAAGCTTTACTCTTGCAATGATGGAATTTGAATACTCTAGATCCATGGTCGCTTGAGAAATCTTATTTGGAGTGGACCACCTTGTTCTTGAAAACCTCCAATATTTCTCCCATGGAGGTGTTTGAACAAGCAAAGCAATGGTAAATGGAAAACATAGTTTACTTTTACCTTTTTGATTTTTGGCTCTAACTTGGTTTTCAACACTTTGCCTTTTTTACATTTGATTTTTTAGAATTTTACTTTAAGCGTTACCTCCACAATTTTTAATGCATAAATGAATTACTTTTCAGTTTTTAGCTTTTTGGCTAAATTTTGGTCTCTTTTATAGATTTGTAATTTTCCATTGTTTTAGGGAAATTTGGGTCCCATTTGTAATTTTGTAATTTTGTTTATATTAGGGAAATATAAAACTCAACAACAATTTTTTAATTTTAAAATTTTAAAATTATAATCGCATTTGTAGTTCCCATGAAAAGATCCCTTAGGAAATGGGAACTCAAACTGTAATATGTAATTTGTAAAATTGCAAATTGTAGTTGTAGTTCCCATTTCCCTAAAAATATCCCTTAGGGAAATGAAAACCCCAATTACAAATTTTAAATTTGCAAATTTGTAGATTGCAATTCGTAGTTGAAATTTCCCCAAAATTTACCTTAGGGAAATGGAAACTCCACCTAAAATTTATATTTTTCAAGTTTACATAATCATAAATGTCCTTAAAAATTCCTATTTGCGCTAGGTCCCTCAAAAAAATGAGAATTCCAACTTAAATTTACAATTTTACAAAATTGTAATTTGCCTTGGAAGTTCCCACTGGCACTATGAACTCATGTTAATCAGTATTAACTATGGGTTGGGAGATCCAAGTGCAATTTACAATTTGTACATTTGTAAAATTCCATTCTTCCATAAAATTTTCTTGAAGCTCCTCCTGAGTTGACTTTATCCATGATCTGACCGATGGATTTGGGAGATTTGACCACAATTTTTAATTTACATTTTCTAAATGTATTCTCCTACACAAATATCCCAAGAGCTTTTAGATCTTCTTTTAAAATTTTTGAAACTTACAATTTTTTTTTTTTTTTCTTCTAAATCCATTCCAACCTAGTTTGGCAAATGACAATAAATGCATTTCTTGGCCTTGATAGTTAAAAATAGTTTTACACCACCTAAAGATGGTCTTTGTCTGTAAATATTTCCCTTGATGTGTAATCTCTCGTATATTTTTTATTATTGGTACAAATTATGATGTTTCTAGATCTTGAAAGTTACCTTTCACCTTAAGTTCGTAAACATCCCTACACTGTCCACTATCCAAACAAAAACATGTCCAATCAACTTCTTTCAAGACATATCCTATCATAGCTTGAACACTATTGTCATTATCATTAACCAAGTGTGTCACTAATGGGAGGAAAAATGTCTCTACTTGTTCATCCACCACATTACTAAAAAATTTCTTAACAACTGCATGTGACATTTTTGCCATAGATTTTTGACCACTAGTGTGCTTATAACTAAGGTTTATTATTGAGTTGTGGAGCTAAAAGCTTCACTGAATGTGCAAATGTGGAGGTTGTTGGGTTACACATTAATCAACATCGGTCAGGCCAACTGACATCAGTTATCTTTAGCTACACAGAAATTGACATCGGTTATAGTCGGTCGACATCAGTCAGACAGGAACTGACATCGATCACCTGTGTGTTTCCAGAACTATTCTAAATTTAGTCAAAAAGTTAGTTTGCATATAAAGACTAATTTTAGTCTTGAGTCCACTTTTCTAATTATTGTTTGTTTCAGGATCTATTTAAGAGACCGATGGCACTGTATTGTAATTAGGATGAGATCCTCAAAGTGTAAGATCTAGAAGGTCTGCAAGACTGGAAGATCAAGAAGATCTACATGGTGAGCAAGGTCAATTAGATTTGCAAGGTGCAAGATCAAGAAGATCTATTGTGTGTGGCAAGGAGGCAACAACAGTTGAGTTGATTGTCACTTCGAGTAGGCAACAACAACCATTGGGTTGATTGTCACTGGAGGGAACAACTTAGTGTTGAGTTGGTTGTAA
Source organism: Torreya grandis (assembly GCA_037957365.1). Taxonomy (NCBI): domain Eukaryota; kingdom Viridiplantae; phylum Streptophyta; class Pinopsida; order Cupressales; family Taxaceae; genus Torreya; species Torreya grandis. The sequence continues at coordinate 4,880,862 of JARHVA010000214.1, read as the reverse complement.
TTGATTGAGAGAGAGAGAACTCTTGAGGGAGAATTACTCTACGCCCAATAGTTTTGGGAAGAAGAGAGTTTTCTTCATTGTATTTCCTTCTAGAAGAGTTGAATATAGATTGTATTATTTCTCGTATCTCCTATTCTTTATTATTTCTGATTTCTAGTCACTTCTTACTTATGGTTTAATTTCGTGTTTAGTTGCTTATATAAAAGTAATCAATTGATCTCTAGAGCCTAAAAAGTGGTATCAAAGCTAAGTTCATTAGATCCAGGTTCATTAGAACTAAGTTCATCAGAACTAGGTTCATCAGTCCTAGGTTCATCAGAGCAGGTTAGTGTTTGTTGATTACAAGTTCACTCTCAGGGGTTTCTTATTGAGTGGGAGTAAAGCAATGGTAGAAGAAAGTAAACTAAGAATGGAGAAATTCAATGGCAAGAATTATCAATTATGGAGGATGTAGATAGAAGATTATCTATATCAGAAAGATCTATACTTACCATTGGGTGGGATTTCAAGAAAACCCACATATATCCAAGATGAAGAATGGAATGTTCTTGATAGAAAGGCTCTTGGAGCTATAAGGCTAAGCCTAGCATCATCTGTGATCTCCAATTTATCACAGGCAAAGACAATGGTAGAGTTAATATAATCTTTGGAAAATTTATATGAAAAACTCTCAGCTTCGAATAAGGTATTTCTTATGAAGCAATTATTTACTTTACAAATGTAAGAAGGTGGATCTGTATATAATCATCTTAGTGATTTCCATGGATTAATAAATTAGTTAATTTCAGTCAAAATAGTTTTTGATGATGAAATTAAAGCTCTCTTAATCTTATGCTCTTTACCTCAAGGTTGGGATAGCCTGGTAATGGCAGTTAGTGATACTGCATCTGCTTCAAATATCTTGAAAGTTGATGTTGTTAGTGTAATCTTGAATGATAAAATTCATAAGAAAAGCATAGGGGAAACATTAGGTAATGCTTTAAGTGTTTAAATCAAGGGAAAACAAAGAGAGAAGAGAAAGTAAGGGAAATTAAACTCAAAGATAGGCATTAGATCCAAATCCAGAAATGGAGGTATAACCTGCTGAAATTGTGAAAAGAAAGGACATGAAAAGAAAGATTGTTGGTTGAAAGAAGATCCGCATGAAGGCAATAAATAAGTAGATGTTGTAGGTATTGTTGCATATGATGGTCTTATATTTTCATTGGATAGTTAGGTAGAATCATGGGATTTAGATTTTGGTGCTTCTTTCCATGCAACCCCAAATAGAGAATTTTTCTATGATTATGTCCATGGAGACTTTGAAAAAATTTATTTAGGGGTTGGTGAGCCTTGCCAAATTCTTGGCAAAGGGGAAGTGCAGCTTAATTTGCATACTGAAAACACATGGGTGTTGAAGGATGTCATGCATGTACCCATCTTGAAGTGAAATTTGATTTATCTAGGAGAGTTGGGTGATGAGGGTTACACAGTAACTCTCATAGTCAAATCTTGAAAACTTTTTAAGGGTGCACTTTTATTAGCTAGAGGTAAGAAAGTAGGTACATGTTATCTATCTACTTGTATTACTGATTCTCCTTTTATTTTATCTACTTCAGATGTAGATGCAAAGATGTGGCACTGTAGGCTTGGTCACATGAGTGAGAAGGGAATGCATGTTCTTAAGTCAAATGGTAATCTTTTAGATTTGATAGACTGAGATTTTTGTGAGTATTGTATTTTTGGGAAATAGGAGAAAGTGAGGTTTCTCACAACTAGGTCAACAAAGAAGAAGCACAGGTTGGAGCTTGTTCACACATACGTGTGGGGACCAGCTCAGGGAGCTTCTATTAGAGGATCAAATTTTTATGTTTCTTTCATTGATGATGCTACAAGAAAGGTATGGATTTATTGCATAAAGTGGAAATATGATGTTTTTGACACATTTAAGAAATAGAAAGCCTTGGTTTTCAAGGAAGAGATGATGGACAATGATCATCTCAAGGGGCTGAATAAATCTAAGTAGGGCAATTTGGACAAGGTTATGATCCAAAATGAGCTCACAAGTAAAACTCATCACTCATAAGAAAACATAGACATCGAAATCAGTCAAGCAGAGATCGACGTCGATTAGGCAGGAACTGACATCCATCCGGTGGAGACCAAAATCGGTGATGTCAGGCAGGTGGAAACCGACGTTGGTTAGATGAAAATTGACATGGATTAGGTCAATTAGGTGGAACCGATGTCGGTTGGGTTCAAACCAAGAGATGACCGAGATCTGTCACTGTTAGAATGAAATTTGGGCAGATAACAAGCTATCAATGAGTTTCAAACACCTATGAGGAGGTCTGAAAGGGTAAGTAAGCCTCAAATTCATTATTTCCCTTCTTTATACTACTTATTGCTCACTGATGGTCGAGAACCAGGAAGTTCTAAAGAGGCAATGCAAGTAGAATCCAAGAAATAGTGGGGGCATGGCATGAATGAGAAAATTGATTCCTTGGAAGAGAACCAAATGTGGGATTTGGGAGAGCTGTCAGCAAAAAAAAAGCACTAAAAAATGAATGGATATACAGGTTAAAGAGAGGAGAGAATGGATAGGTGAGACATAAGGCTAGGTTATATGGTCTTGGGCAAGCTATGAGACAATGGTATTTGATGTTTGATAGGTTTATGACAGAGCATGGCTTTAGTCAATGTGACCATTTTTTTATTTTACCAAGTTGAATAATAGTAGCTACATTATTCTGTTATTGTATGTAGTGTATATACTTGTTGTAGGGTCACACATGTAGGGAATTACTGAGCTAAAAGTAAAATTAGCTCAGACATTTTCCATGAAGGATTTAGGAGGAATAATCCTTGGCATGAGTATTTCTAAAGACTAAAAAAATCACAGGTAAATTTTGTCTCAAGAGGATTATGTGAATAAGGTAGTGGATAGGTTTAATTTGCAGGATGCAAAACTGGTAAGCACACCTATGGTCAGACAGTTCAAGTTGAGCAAAGAACATTGTCCTAAATCACATGATGAGATTGAGTACATGGTATGTACTAGACATAATATTACCCAAGCAGTGGGAGTTGTCAGCAAGTTTATGGCCAATCTAGGAAAGGAGCACTAGAAAGTAGTTCAGTGGATTCTCTGATATCTGAGAGGGACCAGCAGTAGGTATTTATGCTATGCAGAGTCAAACACTTCTCTACATAGGTATGTATATTCAGATATGGTAGGTGACTTGGATGGCAGGAGAAGCACCACAGGATATGTGTTCACTATTGGTGGAATGACAGTTAGCTGGATTTCAGAGTTACAGAAGGTTGTTGCAGTCATGGTGGCTAGCAAGGATAAGAACCCTGCAGATATGTTAACAAAGCCAGTAACAAAGAAGAAGTTGAATCATCATTCAACTTTTGTTGGTCTTCAAAATTGAACTTGAAGATGGAGATACAAGCCAGAAACAAAATTAGAGGATGTTGTTATACAGGTACATGTATAGGTACAGTTGTTTATCTCCGAGTGGGAGATTGCTGAGTTGTGGAGCTAAAAGCTTCACTAAATGTGCAAATGTGGAGGTTGTTGGGTTACACAATAACTGACATCGGTCAAGCCAACTGATCTCAGTTATCTTTAGCTACATAGTAACTGACATTGGTTATAGTCGGTCAGCATCAGTCAGATAGGAACCGACATCGGTCACCTGTGTGTTTCTAAAACTATTCTATATTTAGATGAATAGTTAGTTTGCATGTAAAGACTAATTTTAGTCTTGAGTTCACTTTTCTAATTATTTTTTGTTTTGGGATCTTTTTAAGAGACCCATGGGGCAATATTGTAATAAAAATGAGATCCTCAAAGTGTAATATCTAGAAGGTCTGCAAGATTACAAGATCAGGAAGATCTACATGATGAGCAAGGTCAATTAGATCTACAAGGTGCAAGATCAAAAAGATCTTTTGTGTGTGATAAAGAGGCAACAATGGTTGAGTTGATTGTCACTTGGAGTAGGCAACAACAACCATTGGGTTGATTGTCACTGGAGGAACAACTCAGTGTTGAGTTAGTTGTAATTGATTGAGAGAGAGAACTCTTGAGGAAGAATTACTGTACGTCCAAGAGGTGTGGCAAAAAGAGAGATTTCTTCATTGTATTTTCTTCTAGAATAGTTTAATACATATTTTATTGTTTCTCATATCTCCTATTCTTTGCTATTTCTGATTTCTAGTTACTTATTACTTCTGGTTTAATTCTGTGTTTAGTTGCTTATACAAAAGTAATCAATTGAGCTCTAGAGCCTAACAAGTGGTATTAGAGCTACAAGATCCTGACAGTTGGTATCAGAGCTAGGTTCATAAGAGCCAGGTTTATTAGAGCTAGGTTCATCAGACCCAGGTTCATCAGTCCTAGGTTCATCAAAGTATGTTAGTGTTTGTCGATTATAGGTTCACTCTCAGGGGTTTCTGAATGAGTGGGAGTAAAACAATGGCTGAAGAAAGTAAACTAAGAATGAAAAAATTCAATGGCAAGAATTATCAATTATGGAGGATACATATAGAAGATTATTTGTATCAAAAAGATTTATACTTACTGTTGGGTGGGATTTCAAGAAAACCCACATATATGGAAGATGAAGAATGGAATGTTCTTGATAGAAAGGGTCTTGGAGCTATAAGGCCGAGCCTGGCATCATCTGTGATCTCCAAATTATCACAGGCAAATACAATGATAGAGTTAATAGAATCTTTGGCATATTTATATGAAAAACCCTCAGCTTTGAATAAGGTATTTCTTATGAAACAATTATTCAATTTGCAAATGCAAGAAGGTGGATCTGTATATAGTCATCATAGTGATTTCTATGGATTAGTAAATCAATTAATTTCAACCAAATAGTTTTTGATGATGAAATTTAGGCTCTCTTAATCTTTTGCTCTTTACCTAAAATTTGGGATAGCTTGGTAATGGCAGTTAGTAATACTGCGTCTGCTTCAAATATCTTGAAAGTTGATGATGTTGTTAGTGTAATCTTGAATGATGAAATTCATAAGAAAAGCATAGGGGAAACATCGGGTAATGCTTTAAGTTTTGAAAGCAATGGAAAGCAAAGAGAGAAGATCAAGCAAGAGAAATCAAGATCTAAGATAGGCAGTAGATCCAAATCCAAAAATAGAGGTATAACCTACTAGAATTGTGGAAAGAAAGGACATGCAAAGAAAGATTGTTGGTTGAAAGAAGATTAGCATGAAGGTAATAAAGAAGCAGATGTTGTAGGTATTGTTGCATAGGATGCTCTTATAGTTTCTTTGGATAGTCAGGTAGCATCATGGATTTTAGATTCTGGTGCTTCTTACCATGCAACCCCAAATAGAGAATTTTTTCATGATTATGTCCATGGAGACTTTGGAAAAGTTTATTTAGGGGTTGGTGAGCCTTGTCAAATTGTTGGCAAAGGGGAAGTGCAGCTAAAATTGTAGACTGGAAACACATGTGTGTTGAAGGATGTCATGCATGTACCCATCCTAAAGCAAAATTTGATTTCTGTAGGAAAGTTGGGTGATGAGGGTTTCACAGTAACTCTCATAGCAGAATCTTGGAAAGTTTCTAAGGGTGCATTTGTATTAGTTAGAGGTAAAAAAGTAGGTACACTTTATCTATCTATTTGTATTACTGATTCTCCTTCTGTTTTATCTACTTCAAATGTAGATGGAAAGATGTGGCACTGTAGGCTTGGTCACATGAGTGAGAAGCGAATGCATGTTCTTAAGTCAAATGATAAGCTTTCAGATTTGATAGACCAAGATTTCTATAAGCATTGTATTTTTGAGAAACAAGAGAAAGTGAGGTTTCTCACAACTGGGTCAACAAAGAAGAATCACAAGTTGGAGCTTATTCACACAAACACGTGGGGACTAGCTCAGGGAGATTTTATTAGAGGATCACAGTGTTATGTTTCTTTCATTGATGATGCTACAAGAAAGGTATGGATTTATTGCATAAAGTGGAAATCTTATGTTTTTGACACATTTAAGAAATGAAAACCCTTGGAATTCAAGGAAAAGATGATGGATAGTGATCTGGTCAAAGGGTTGAACAAATTTGAGCAGGGCAATTTGGACAAGGTTATGATCCAAAATGAGCTCATGGGTAAAAATCATCACTCACAAGAAAACACAGACATTGACGTCAGTCAGGCAGAGATCAATGTCGATTAGGCAAGAACTGACGTCAGTTTGATGGAGACCAAAGTTAGTGATGTTAGGCAGGTGGAAACTTACATTGATCAGATGGAAACTGATGTCAGTCAAGTTGGGTACATGGAACCAATGTCAGTCAGGTGCAAACCGAGAGATGGCCAAGATTGGTCACTATTAGAATAAAATTTAGGCATATAGCAAGTTGTCAATGAGTCTCAAACTTATATGAGGAGGTCTAAAAGGGTAAGTAAGCCTCAAATTTTTTATTCCCCTTTTTTATACTACTTTTTGCTCACTGATGGTCGAGAACTAAGAAGTTTTGAAGAGGCAATGCAAGCAGAATCCAGGAAATAGTGGGAGCATGGCATGAATCAGGAAATTGATTCCTTGGAAGAGAACCAAATGTGGGATTTGGTAGAGTTTCCAGCCGAAAAGAAAGCACTAAAAAATGAATGGATATACAGGTTAAAGAATGGAGAGAATAGATAGGTGAGACATAAGGCCAGGTTATATGGTATTGAGCAAGCTTGAAGACAATGGTATTTGAAGTTTGACAGGTTTATGACAGAGCATGGATTTAGTCAATGTCAATGTGACCATTGTGTTTATTTTACTAGGTTGGATAATAGTAGCTACATTAGCCTATTACTGTATGTAGTGTGTATGCTTGTTGTAGGGTCACACATACAGGAAATTACTGAGCTAAAGGTAAAATTAACTCAGACATTTTCCATGAAGGATTTAGGAGCAGCAATCCTTGGCATGAGTATTTCTAAAGACTGGAAAAATCATAGGTTGATTTTGTCTCAAGAGGATTATGTGAATAAGGTAGAGGAGAGGTTAAATTTGTAGGATGCAAAACCAGTAGGTGGATTGTAACTATATATAATAATTTTTTTAGATTTTTTTTGTTTTATTTTAATTAGCTAGATTTTTCATAAACCAGACCCAAAACAATACCCATCATTAACATTAATCTAAATTTGGGAAAAAACATGAAGCTTACATATATTTATGGAAATTTTTGTAAAAATATTAACATATAATTAATATAAGTCAACTATATATACTCATTTTAAGGAAATTTTCTTTTGAAATATTAACATTTAATTAAAATAGAAATATTAACATATAATTAATATCAATAAACTAAATTCCATAAGTATGGAATTAGTTGGATAGTTCAAGTTGAGCAAAGAATAGTGTCTTAAATCACATGATGAGGTTGAGTACATGGTATGTACTAGACCTGATATTACCCAAGCAGTGGGAGTTGTTAGCAAGTTTATGGCCAATCCAAGAAAGAAGCACTAGAAAGTAGTTCAGTGGGTTCTCAGATATCAGTTAGGGACCAATAGTAGGTATTTATGCTATGTAGTGTCAAACACTTCTCTACATGAGTATGTAGATTTAGATATGGCAGGTGACTTGGATGGCAAGAGAAGCACCACACAATATATGTTCATTGTTGGTAGAACGATGGTTAGCTAGATTTTAGAGTTGTAGAAGGTTGTTGTAGTCATGGTGGATAGCAAGGATAAGAACCCTACAGATATGTTAACAAAGCCAGTAACAAAGGAGAAGTTGAATCTTCATTCAACTTTTGTTGGTCTTCAAGATTGAACTTAAAGATGGAGATACAAGCTAGAAACAAAATTAGAGGATGTTGTTGTATAGGTACAAGTACAGGTGCAGCTGTTTATCTCCAAGTGGGAGATTGTTGAGTTGTGGAGCTAAAAGCTTCACTGGATGTGCAAATGTGTAGGTTACTAGGTTACACAGTAACTGACATCGGTCACCTGTGTGTTTCCAGAACTATTCTAAATTTAGAGGAAAAATTAGTTTGCATGTAAAGACTAATTTTAATCTTGAGTCTACTTTTCTAATTATTGTTTGTTTTGGGATCTATATAAGAGACCCATGGGGCTGTATTGTAATTAGGATGAGATCCTCAAAGTGTAAGATCTAGAAAGTCTGCAAGACTGCAAGATCAGAAAGATCTACATGGTGAGCAAGGTCAATTAGATCTACAAGGTGCAAGATCAAGAAGATCTGCTATTTTTGGTAAGGAGGCAACAATGGTTGAGTTGATTGTCACTTGGACTAGGCAACAACAACCACTGAGTTGATTGTCACTGTAGGGAACAACTCAGTGTTGAGTTGGTTGTAATTGATTGAGAGAGAGAACTCTTAAGGTATAATTACTATACGCCCAAGAGGTGTGGGAAGAAGAGAGATTTCTTCATTATATTTCATTCTGGAAGAGTTGAATACATATTGTATTGTTTCTCGTATCTCCTATTCTTTATTGTTTCTAATTTCTAGTTACTTATTACTTCTGATTTAATTTCATGTTTAGTTGCTTATACAAAAGTAATCAATTGAGCTCTAGAGCCTAACAAGTGGTATCAGAGCTAAAGGATCTTGATAGTTGGTATTAGAGCCAGGTTCATCAGAGCCAGGTTCATCAAACCCAGGTTCATTAGTCTCAAGTTTATCAGAGCAGGTTAGTGTTTGTTGATTACAGGTTCACTCTTAGGGGTTTTTGATTGAGTGGGAGTAAAGCAATGGCAGAAGAAAGTAAACTAAGAATAGAGAAATTTAATGGCAAGAATTAGCAATTATGGAGGATGCAGATAGAAGATTATATGTATCGGAAAGATCTATACTTACTGTTGGGTAGGATTTCAAGACAACCCACATATATGCAAGATGAAGAATGAAATATTCTTAATAGAAAGGCTCTTGGAGCTATTAGGCTAAGCCTGGCATCATCTATGATATCTAAATTATCACAGGCAAAGACAATGGTAGAGTTAATGGAATCTTTGTCAAATTTATATGAAAAACCCTCAACTTTGAATAAGGTATTTCTTATGAAGCAATTATTTAATTTGCAAATGCAGGAAGGGGAATCTGTATATGGTCATCTTAATGATTTCTATGGATTAGTAAATCAGTTAATTTTAGTCAAAATAGTTTTTGATGATGAAATTAAGGCTCTCTTAATCTTATGCTCTTTACCTGAAAGTTGGGATAGCTTGGTAATGGCTGTTAGTAATACTGCGTCTGCTTCAGATATCTTGAATGTTGATGTTGTTGTTAGTGTAATCTTGAATGAAGAAATTTGTAGGAAAAGCACAAGGGAAACATCAGGTAATGATTTAAGTGTTGAAAGTAGGGGAAAGCAAAGAGAGAAGAGGAAGCAATGGAAATCAAGGTTAAAGATAAGCAGTAAATCCAATTCTAAAAATGGAGGTATAACCTGCTGGAATTGTGGAAAGAAAAGACATGCAAAGAAAGATTGTTGGTTGAAAGAAGATCAACATGAAGGTAATATAGAAGCAGATGTTGTAGGTATTGTTGCATATGATGCTCTTATATTTTCTCTAGATAGTTAGGTAGAATCATGGGTTTTAGATTCTGGTGCTTCTTTCCATGCAACCCCAAATAGAGAATTTTTAATGATTATGTCCATGGAGACTTTGAAAAAGTTTATTTAGGGGTTGGTGAGCCTTGTCAAATTGTTGGCAAAGGGGAAGTGCAGCTAAAATTGCAGACTGGAAACACATGTGTGTTGAAAGATGTCATGCATGTACCCGTCATGAAGCAAAATCTAATTTCTATAGGAAACTTGGGTGATGAGGGTTTCACAATAACTCTCACATCGTAATCTTGGAAAGTTTCTAAGGGTGCACTTGTATTAGCTAGAGGTAACAAAGTAGGTACACTTTATCTATCTACTTGTATTACTAATTCTCCTTCTATTTTATCTACTTCAGATGTAGATTCAAAGATGTGGCATTGTAGGCTTGGTCACATGAGTGACAAGGGAATGCATGTTCTTAAGTCATATGCTAAGCTTTTAGATTTGTTAGACTGAGATTTCTGTGAGCATTGTATTTTTGGGAAATAGGAGAAAGTGAGGTTTCTCACAATTGGGTCAACAAAGAAGAAGCACAGGTTGGAGCTTGTTCACACAGATGTGTGGGGATGAGCTCAAGGAGCTTCTATTAGAGGATCACAGTGTTATGTTTCTTTCATTGGTGATGCTACAAGAAAGGTATGGGTTTATTGCATAAAATGAAAATCTGATGTTTTTGACACATTTAAGAAATAGAAAGCCTTGGTTTTCAAGGAGAAGATGATGGACATTGATCAGCTCAAGGAGCTGAATAAATCTGAGCAGGGCAATTTGGACAAGGTTATGATCCAAAATGATTTTGCAGGTAAAAATCATCACTCACAGGAAAACATAGACACTAACATTGGTGAGGTAGAGACCAACATCGATCAGGCAAGAATCGACGTCGATCCGATGGAGACCAAAGTCAGTGATGTTAGGCAGGTGGAAACTAGTGTCGATCAGATGGAAACTGATGTTGGTCAAGTCGCTCAGGTGGAACTGAATTCAGTTAGGTGTAGACCGAGAGATGACCAGGATTGGTCACTATTAGAATGAAATTTTGGCAGATAACAAGCTGTCAATGAGTCTCAAAAGCCCATGGGGAGGTCTAAAAGGGTAAGTAAGCCTCAAATTCATTATTCCCCTTTATACTACTTGTTGCTCACTGATGGTCGAGAACCAGAAAGTTTTCAAGAGGCAATGCAAGTTGAATCTAGGAAACAGTGGGAGCATGGCATGAATGAGGAAATTGATTGCTTTGAAGAGAACCAAACGTGGGATTTGGTAGAGTTTCCAGTCGGAAAGAAAGCACTAAAAAATGAATGGATATACATGTTAAAGAAAGGAGAGAATGGATAGGTGAGACATAAGGCCAGGTTATATGGTCTTGAGCAAGCTCGAAGACAACGGTATTTGAGGTTTGACAGGTTTATGACAGAGCATGGCTTTAGTCAATGTCGATGTGACCATTGTGTTTATTTTACCAGGTTGGATAATAGTAGCTACATTATCATATTACTATATGTAATGTATATGCTTGTTGCAGGGTCACAAATGTAGGGAATTATTGAGCTAAAGGTCAAATTAGATCAGATAGTTGCCATGAAGGATTTAGGAGCAGCAATCCTTGGCATGAGTATTTCTAGAGACTAGAAAAATCACAGGTTGATTTTATCTCAAGAGGATTATGTGAATAAGGTAGTGGAGAGGGCCAATTTTCAAGATGCAAAACCAGTAAGCACACCTATGGTTAGACAATTCAAGTTGAGCAAAGAATAGTGTCCTAAATCACATGATGAGGTTGAGTACATGGTATGTACTAAACCTGATATTACCTAAGTAGTGGGAGTTATCAGCAAGTTTATGGCCAATTCAAGAAAGGAGCACTAGAAAGCAGTTCAGTGGATTCTCAGATATCTGAGAGGGACCAGCAGCAGGTATTTATGCTATGCAGGGTCAAACACTTCTCTACATGGGTATGTATATTTAGATATGGTAGGTGACTTGGATGGCAGGAGAAGCACCACAGGATATGTGTTCACTGTTGGTGGAATGACAGTTAGCTGGATTTCAAAGTTGAAGAAGGTTGTTGCAGTCACTGTGGCTAGCACAGATAAGAACCCTGCAGATATGTTAACAAATTTGGTAAAAAAAGAGAAATTAAATTTCATTCAACTTTTTTTGGTCTTCAAGATTAAACTTGAAGATGGAGATACAAGCCAAAAACAAAATTAGAGGATGTTGCTGTACAGGTATAGGTATAGGTGCAGCTGTTTATCTCCAAGTGGGAGATTACTGAGTTATGGAGCTAAAAGCTTCACTGAATGTGCAAATGTCGAGGTTGTTGGGCTACAAAGTAACTGACATCAGTCAAGCCAACTGACATCAGTTATCTTCAGCTACACAGTAACTGACATTGGTTATAGTCGGCCGACATCGGTCAGACAGGAATTGACATCGGTCACCTGTGTGTTTCTAGAACTGTTCTAAATTTAGACGAATAGTTAGTTTTCATGTAAAGAATAATTTTAGTCTTGAGTCTACTTTTCTAATTATTGTTTGTATTGGGATCTATTTAAGAGACCCATGGGGCTATATTGTAATCAGGATGAGATCTTCAAAGTGTAAGATGTACAAGGTCTGCAAGAGTGCAAGATCAGGAAGATCTACATGGTGAGCAAGGTCAATTAGATCTGCAAGGTGCAAGATCAAGAAGATATACTATGTGTGGCAAGAAGGCAACAATAGTTGAGTTGATAGTCACTTGGAGTAGGCAACAAGAACCATTGGGTTGATTGTCACTAGAGGGACCAAGTCAGTGTTGAGTTGGTTGTAATTGATTGAGAGAGAGAACTCTTGAGGGAGAATTACTGTACGTCCAAGAGGTGTGGGAAGAAGAGAGATTTATTCATTGTATGTCCTTCTGGAACAGTTGAATATAGATTTTATTATTTCTCATATCTCTTATTCTTTGCTTTTTCTGATTTCTAGTTACTTATTACTTTTGGTTTAATTATGTGTTGAGTTGCTTATACAAAAGTAATCAATTGAGCTCTAGAGCCTAACAAGTGGTATCAGAGCTATAGGATCCTAACATTTACTATGAAAATATATATATGATACTACAAACGCTTGTCACAAAGAGGATAGTCATCTCCATTCTAGACTCCTTTTCTCCATCATTTTCATATCTCTTAACTAATTTGGTAGACTCTTTCACAACAATTACCTTTTTATCAAATAACGAGCCTTTGTAGATCTTTCTAAAGGTAACCCTTATAGTTGTAGCATTGAGTTCCTAAAAATGAAATACCTTCAACCCCTTTGAATTAAACTTATGCTACTCTTGCATAAACATGGGGTGGGAAAACACTAAATCGTATGAGTTCTAAGATAAAACCAAGCAGAAGCTTAAATGATTTAGCTTTTCAAAATTCATGTTGATCTAGCAAAGCAACAATAACATCATGTAAAAAAGTAGTGATTGATTGATTTGGATCTTGGAAAAAGTGTGCTCAGATAGTGAACCTTCCAGGTGTCGACTCTCTTTCACCCTACTGTTGTACATGAGATAACATGTGGCTTACCTTTTTAATTTGGGTGGGATTCTCAAACATTACTCTTTCATAGCCTACACACTTTAACAAGCCATGGGATCTAGAGATGGAAAATCACTTTTTAATTTGTAATTTATCAAATTACTAATTGTACCAACCTTATCTCTTATCTTCTTTCTATAAGATCTAGAACTGTAGCAAAAATTTCTGAATTCTCTTTTTGATGTTTGCATTTTACAATTGTCTTTTTCAGTTAGAAAGCTCGTGAGCTTTCACTCTCTCATTTTCAATTTTATTTTACCCCCTTGAAACCCTCACAAAACTTTTATGCCTCAAATTCAATTATCCTCAATCAATCCTATAGTCAACACTAGAATTCCCACCAAGTATAATAATTTAAACTTTATTTTATTCCATTGCTTTCCCTCCATGTGGGTAGGCTACATGTAGTGTGGGGATGAAAAAATTATTTTTTGACTCTCATTCAAATAATGTAGGCATAAGGACCTACATGTCATGCTACCCCAGTAGTGCTTAAAACTTTGTTGCGTTCATCTATGTGATGCCTCCACCATGTGGGCTTATGTTTTCTACCATGGACCCCTTAATAAAGTGCAAAACATATTTGGGCACCAACACTATAAATCACATGTATTTCATACATTTTCATGAAACTGGATCATGTGTCCTCTCCAAGTCAGAACCTCCATTTGATTCAAAGATGTCCTTTGCACGTGTGTATCCATTTTAGACATATGGGCCCACGTTACCATTAATGTTGATTCTACACCTTTAACCTCCATCAATGTGAGTTTTAAGGTCTACCATCATCCATAATTTGTCTTAGATTTGTCTAAATATAGTAGGTCATATTAAACCATTTAGATAATTGGAAGATAGGGAAGAAATATATAATAAAAATATCATATTTCAAGCTAATGTCAAAGATTCAAATATCTTTCCTCCTACTTCAAGTTCAGATTCATTGAGTCACATATTACATAATTCGGCAATTAAATTTTTCCATTTCTTTAGGTTTCTAAACATTCCCTCAAAATTATTTGCTATATAGTTATACATACGGTAATTGGGTACTTTTTACATAATAGTATACTCCAGTTTAGGACCTTGCATAGCTTTACTAAAAAAAGCTATGTGCTTCTCATGACCATCTTAATTCTTTTGCAAAAGGATAACAACAAGAGTATTGTATGTTGTAAAATAAAATACCTGAAATGACCTTGTGTAAATAGGACTAGCCAACTTAGGAGCAAAATTTAAAGCTTCCTTGATGTCACTAAATGCTTACATGGCCCTCTCCTCGCACTTGATGGTCTAGTCTTTCTTCAACATAGATGTAATAGGCAAAGTAATCAATATGAAATTAGACATAAACCTTCTTACAAAGTTAATTTTTTAAAATAAATATTGAATTCCTTTCTTGGACTATGGGATAGGCACTTTATCAATGGCTTTGACCCTTTCAAGATCAATCATGACACCCTTCTTGGACACTATATGTTCCAGCATCTTAGTTTTATCCACTCCAAAGTGGTACTTCTTGGGATTAAGTGAAATACTGAACTCACTGTACCTAATCAAAACCTTTTTTAAATGATTCAAAAGCTCTTCTCTTATTTTGGATTACACAGTAATATCATCTTGATACATAGTAATAAACTAATTAATTATCCCCGTAAAGGCAACATCTATAGATTGCAGGAACATTGTACTAGCATTCATCAATTTAGAAGGCATCCACATATATAAATAAGTGCCACATGGTGGGTGAATATAGTTCTAGACCTCTCATATTCTTTCACCACAAACTTATTATAAATTGAGAAACCATCGAATGTGGACAATAATTTTGAACTAGTGAATCTTTGTAATAGGTTCTCCATATTGGGCAAGGGATAATTATCTTTTTAAGAAGCTTTGATTATATTCCATAAATCGACACACAAGTAGATATCACCATTATTTTTATGTACATGGACTAAATTTGTAACCCATGAGGAGTACCTGATGGGCTAAATGATACCACCATCCCTTAGCTTCAACTCCTCTTGCATCTTAGTGGCCAAGATGGGGTTAATGGGCCTATGTTTTTACTTTTAAGGTTTGATACCAAGGTATAATGGGATGACGTGCTAGAACAAGTCCTCCCTATACATTTTTATCTCAGATAAGACAATGCTAAGCAATCTTGGTACATCCTTAGCAGTTGCATGAAAGTTTTCTTCTTAGTTGCACTTAAGTGAGTACCCAACCAGACCATCCTTGGATTCCCATGAGAACCCAAGTTACCCTCAATTAAATCTTTTGAAATTAATGAATCTCTTGGCTTGATTTTATTAGCTCCATGAAAAATGCTTGTAAATCTACCAGTCCTCTTGGAATAGTTTTTGACTTCAGTTAAATGATGTCTTTCCAAATCAAGGTCTCTTTCCCATCAAAAACTTAAACTATGAATTCCATGTCTATGAGATGATCATGGAACTCAGCTTCATAGTTTAGAAACATTTTAATTTGTTCATCATCATCAAAGACCTACTAGTGATGAACATTGTCTGGGATTAAAGGCCTTAAAATCACCTTTGCCTGATACTGACAACAAGGGCTTATATTTTCAATGTCAAATTGAGCACCCATCCCTAAAAGTTTGTTAGCTTCTTGGTTGAAACTTCTATCATGATAGCAATTATTAAATACATCAAAAAACTCCAATAAGTCCCAAATATCTTTTTGATATTGTTTTAATCTTTTATTTTTTTGTAAAAGCATTGTGTAATTGCTTTACCACTAGCTTAGAATCACCTTTAAGAATTGGACATTTGATTTCATATTCATAGGCATTCTATAGACCATGCAGGAGTGCCTCATACTTAATGATATTGTTAGGACAATCAAAATAAATCTTGAAAGCAAACATAAAACATTTACCATTGGGGGCATAAAAGACAACCCTAGCTCCTTTTCCAAGATTGGAACAAGATCCATCAAAGAACATCTTCTAAAACACATTCTTTTTTTAGGCTCAACATCAATAACAATAGGATATTCACTAGTAGTTACATTCCCAACAAAGTTTCCAAGGTCAATGTCCATGTACAACACTTCACTCAGAGCATGCAGAATCTTCAATCAAATATAACATCTTTGGCTCTCGATAAAGTCTGACCATCTTACCCTCCAAAGGAATCGTGGTGTAGGAAAGGTTCATCTACACACTTCCACCCATGCTCATAGTCTATTTATGAGACAACAACATCCCACATTTAGGTGGGACATCTACAACCACCATGCTCGTGTTCAAGTACTTTCCAAGATGAACTACCAACTACACTGCTAGTCCCTTAACTTATCCAAAAACCAGAACCTCTCATGAGTATCTGGCATAACACTTACCAAAGGCTGATGTGATCTTCACTCCAAGCTCATTGGAGATACCGAAGGGCATCACATTGTAGGAAGCACCAAAGTCAAAAATGTGATTATGAATAATCAAACCAATGATCAAAAAAGTCATATAAAATATATCTTAATTTAGTTACATTTATACCAATGCCATCCTCAAATAGACCTCCAAGGTGGGTTCAGTAACCTCTTCTTATTCTTCATCTTATTTTGGGAGTGTTTTGGGTAACTCAATGTCATTTACAACTAACCTTTTACCAAATTCTAAATATTCAAAGGCCTTCTTCCTGTGCTTAGGTATTCACAATAACTCAATAAGTGGTATAGTGACCTTTATTTGACTCAAAATTTAAGCCATATCACACACACTATATGGAGGAAGATGTGTGTTTAGTGAAAGGGTAATGACACCTTCAACTAGAACACAATCACTTAAAATCTAAATTAGATAAGGCTTGGGTGGTTCTAAAACTTTGACAACAGCCTTCAAAATTGGATTTTTCTTAAGCTCATTAATACCCTTAGGGATGCTAGACAACATGGGTGTTCTATTAATCCTAACAAGAGCACTTATAGGCTTAGTAACTTAGGCTACATGTGCCATTTTGGAAGGTTCTTAGACTATTTTAACGTTCTTTTCATCCTTGTTTGCATTCCCTACATTTGAATTTGTAGTAGTAATGTCCTAAGGAGTATCACCTATTTGGCTACTTCTCATTTTGTAACCACCCTTTTGGGTAGCTATGGCATTTATTAATAACTACCTTTCCTCAACTGATGGATTTGCCCCAGGATATTTCTTGATCATCATGGATCACAAGAGATCAAAATCATTAGCATGTAACTCATATACTTGTGCCACATTAACATCAAAATCGAAGTCAAAAGTTTGAACACTTTGCAATTTTACAAGACTCTAGAGGTGATCATTCATAGTATCAGTCTATAACTTTGTGGAGGCAATCAATTCATCCCAAGGTGATTGACAATCAAACATAAAAATCTCATAGTCAAATGACACATACTCAGGTTGAAATGGCTCTTCATCATCTTCTTCAGTAGTATCACATGGAAGGTGTGGAAGGAAACATTTACCACACCAATCAATCTCTATATAAAAATTTACAACATTTACCTTGGCATTTAATGGATCAGACACTTATTTTCCATCCCCTCTATTTTTATTTCTATTCATTCTATTTTCACTTACTGGCCTCTTCCCTCTGTCATTATCTTGATTATGGAAAGTAGGCCACCTTTGTGCTTGATTTGGATTTGGAGACCTTTCATAACTAATAGAGACCTAAGGGACCCCCTTTTTATCTCTTTCCAACTTATATGACATTTATTTGACAATAAAGGGCAATGTTTTGATAGTTTCTTCCAAGTTGGTTGTCTTTGTAGGAAATGTTTTTTTCAAATTGACCAACATCACATCAGCCCTCTTGTTTAAGGGATTTCCTATAGCCTTGATGTTGATCTCAATTCGGATGTCCATATTGAAAGCCAACAATAAGTTAGTAGGAGCCTTGTCCCTAAAGAAATATGCAGCCTTTTTATTAAAGGCATCACAATACTTTATCAAGCACATTGTATCATTGGGCCTGATGTTTTTGAGTAGCCACATCATTGTCTTGTTGAACTAAGTGTTGAAGTCTTAAAAACACTCATTATACTTACTCTTGATATTCTCAAATTCAGCCAAGATAAACCTTGGATCAATTTTAGCACCATACTAAATTCTAAAAATATTTTGCATATCTTCCCATGAATCAATGTATCTAGTGTGAAGGGATTAAACCATTCATGAGCATCTTCCTCCAGTGCGTGCACAAATAACTTGATGCACACATCCTTGCTCTCAAACTCATAATCATCAATGATATTTTGAAAATCCCTTAGGTGTTGATCATCACTCACTACATTATTCCCTTGAAATTTTGGGAGGTATTTCCTAACTTCATTTGGGACCTTATAAGGATAGCCTTCCATCTGATCAAAATTTATAGGCTAGAATATAGGAATGCATAATTCATGACGTGCATTTTCTTGGTCCCTACACTTCATAATTAGTTTAATAGTAGGTTGAAGAACAAATGGTAAAGGGACACAAGCACTAAATGAGGGGGACATGGTAGATCAGACTTGGGAGGGGATTCAACTAGTTGAGATAGAGCTGGAAAATAAATAGGACTATATGTTTTAGAATTATTAAAATATTTTTAATAGTCCTCAACAATGGGGAGTTCAAAAACAATCTCAAGACTATCAAAATCTTCGCAGTCTAAATAGTCTTTAGCAGCTAAACCTTGCCCTTCAAAAGGACACCAAACTTGTCTCCGTCTTTTTCATGCAAACTTTACGGCAAGACAATTCTTTTGGATGAGTCACCTTTGAAAGATGATCTCAATCCTTCCATATTTGCAAATTAAAAAGAATGCTCAAATATTAAATGAAGATATTCGAAATAGAAACTAATCTTCTTTGAAACTAGGTGATAAAATTAGAGTCACCAATAGAAACAAAATTCTAGAATGTAATAGTTAATAATCTAATTGTGATGTATGTTGAAAACATACTTTGATGAGTTTAATACTGATATAATATGCAAAGACACTAATATTTCCAAAATTATGTTCAAAAAGGAAAAGACACATTTCAACATGCAATATAAACAACTCTTTATAGTAAACATAAATGAAATCAAATTGTCAAACCTCAAATCCTAGCGCATCCCTAAGTGGAGTATTTCAATGTTGATGGTCAAGATGGTTCGATCAATGTAGTAATAGTAGAGAACTTCACAAGGTGAAATACTCATGGATTTAGCTCTATACAAGAGTCCCTAGAAACACAAGATACCTAGAATTTAATTTAATCCTTGGAAATGGTACCATAAGAGTGTTGGTTCCTAGTTGTACACCTTGTGCACTCAGCCTTGCACACTTGAGAGAAATGGCAAGCAATGATGAAAAAACTGCTTATATGTCATTGCATTCTATGGAATGTTTCACATCAAGATTAGAATGAAATGCAAAAAATGACTGGGAGGCACATATACAAGGTATTGTTAACTCTTTGCTACTTTTGGCTCTATCTAAACCAAGGTGAGAGAACCTATAGGGTAGCTTTCTCACATGGAGGTATTTTACACTTCAATCTCCATGGTGATTCTTGGCACAAAATGAAAATATAACCAAAGCATAACCAAGTCTGCACACTTCACCCATGAAAGGTTGTCACATGAAATACAAAAATGCTTTATGTCATACACAAACTACTAATGATAGATGATAAGATGACTGCAGTCTTCATTTTTATAATGGCTAAATGGAAAAATGCAGCACTAGGATTTCAAGCACAAATTACAAACACATTTCAAATATGTAAGATCTTATGTGTCTTCAGGGTAAATAACACTTATGTTATGCAAGGGATGTGTTAAATGTAGGGTAATATAGGGTAGGATAGTTAGATAGTTATAGAAAAGAGGATGGTATGCTGGTGGTTTTCAAACAACAGGGTTTATTTCAAGATACATGACATCACTCATTATAAAGATGTAGAAAAAATGGCTTACAAGCTAGTGGAAACTACTAGGAATGATTTGAATCCATTGGTTCCAATATAATGAAAATACCCAAATAATTCTTGAAACCCTTGAGCATACACTACAACTAAGATTTCAAATAATTTTTCCTATTGAATCCACAAACCTAGGGTGCCCTTAGAAGATAATCAACAGTATGTTTCCAAATTAATTGCACAAAGGGATTTTTAACCACTAGAGCTAAGTCTGAAATGATAACCACTAGTGAGTATAGAGCAAGATATCCAATCAGCTGAACCAGCAAAACATATCATTGTGTTTCATCAATAGAAAAGAGTAAGAACCACTAATATTCTTCATTAACTTGCAAACAAATCTTACATATAACAATGTTTGGAAATGCTGCCATTGGGAAAACCATGGTGCATTTGCTCCATGTTGAATAGGGGATACATAGATAAATTCTCTCAAAACTTGCTAATGGTTGTACAAGCTGCAACCACCTTAGCAAGGGAGGAAAAATACACACACAATAGTGATCCCAAAGTTCTGGAAGAGCCTATACCTAGAGAAAATAATAAAGTAACATCAACCAACACCTTATGAATAGAAGACAAGCCTTCTATTTATACATTTTCCAAACCTTCAAATCTGGGAATAAGAATTGCAACTTGAAAAGGTGCAAGACACCCCTTCAAGTTCTACCAAGATGCTCCTAGCTAGAAAAAATCTTTGTCACACTTGGAATCTTCATGTACTTGTAAAGAAAAAGATCCCTCTAATTACCTCTACAAGAAATGATGGAAATTTTCAATAACCCATTGCTCTCTTTGGCTGGAAATGGATTTCACATGAGCTAGAAGGAGAATTTTCATGGTAGAGGCCAAACAAAATTTGTCTGCTTGTGTAACTATTTCAGGGATGCCCTGGATAAGATTCTTGCATAGTTAGAACCTTCAACACTTTTAATAATGGCATGAAAATATTCTGGATCCATGGCTATTTGAATAATTTTCCTTGGAGTGGCCCACCTGGATCTTGAAAATGTACAATTTCTCTCATATGTAAGAGCTTGGGCAAATAAAGCAAATGAAAATACAATAACTTATGTGTATTTCACCCTTTTAACTTTTTAGTTCCAAACTTGCATTTTTACCTTTTCTAATTTGCACTTTTAATTTTTTGCAAATTTACACTTTTGCACTTTTACTTTTGCTTTTTGACAATTTTTTTTTAAATTTTTTTTTTTTGTAATTTCTTCCAAATTTCCTTTTTTAATGGATAAATGCATTATATGCACTTTTCACCTTTTAGGTAACTTGGTCCTTTGATGCAAATTTGCAACAAGTGCAATTTGTACCATGTAAAATATTCACCAAGTGGAATTTGCATGATGCTTTCCCCACTAATATCTCCTTTTATAGCTCACAGAATCCAAAGATGGGAGTGAACTTTGCACTTTGCACCAAAAGTTGGTTTGAAATGTAAGCCAACAGCCTAACTCCACTAGACATCACTTTGGGCCTTTTCAACCATTTTTGCAATGTTCAATTTAAGAAATTGAATTTTTTCATAGTGATTTTACAACTTAACTTTCCAAGGGAACCTAGTGTCCTTTCTACACCTTTTATTTAAACATGCAAATTTTGGATTTTTCAATTTTAACCCAATTTCATTTCCGGCAAAGTAATTAAATATGATTTTTACAAAAGCCCAACCTTTTCCAAATGTGGCTAGCCAACACAACCTGTAGCCATGGATATTTATCAAGTCACATATCCTTCAATCAATGCATAAGAAATGCCATTACATTATTGTAGTGTTACATGAAATTGTCAGTGTGTTCAAAAGGTCAAGAATAAAGGCCTGTAAAATATTCAACCTGTCACCAATAGGTTCTTTAACCTGTATGCTCCTTCAAGTTGACCATAGAAAGTGTTTGTCACATCATTATATGACAGTCCAAGAAAAATATGACTATCAGTTGATGATGTAACAGGTTGTGACAACTCCCTTGAATTTGATAATAGTGGAAATTTTAGAACACCTCTGACTTTCTTCTCATAAACCTTTCCTCTTGGACTTTATATCTATTACTATATTTATAACAACTCATCCCCTTCTCACCTTGTTCATTCAAATGACCAGTCATTCAACAACTCAAAAGATGACTTGCCATAAAGATACTATGAAAAGATTGAGATGAAAATAAAGATGAATAGTCAGGCTGAATACATGGAAGCTATGGCTGTAAACCTTTTTAAATATCAAAATCTGACAAAAGAATCAGAAATAAATGTCAGGTGCTAGTTATTCCACCTTGGACATCTATCAAAATTTAGGCTTTGAGAGCTCATTTCAAAGAGTTTCATTAAAACAAATGCAACCCTATTACTTCAACTAATTTTCATGTTAAACTTCTTTTGCTAATTAAAGAAACTTCATATCCAAGGTCTAAAACCAATATGTAGATTGTACATGTCTCTTCATGCCAAAAAACTGGGTCTTTGACTTCTTTCCATATGTATCAGCCTCTTCAATTTTTCTCGCAACCTATTTTTCATGCCTATCTTGGTAGAATTTGAAGGTGGGGGTACATATTGCACTTTGCACCAAATGTTGGTGCAAAGTACATGGGAGATCTTACCTCCTGCCATTTGCCTCTCTCTCACAGACTTTCATACTACCATGTGGATGTATTTCAAATCTTTGCATTTGATTACTTAGATTTTGGTGGAGGTTCACTTAGTCAACATGCAATCAAATGACAAAAGCTCTGCCATGCATTTTCATACTCCTTACCTTGTACTTTACATTTTGTTTTTTCCCTCTACCCTCAAGATATGGAGGTGTGGCAGTACCTTGCACGTTGCACCTTGCATTGGTGCAAAGTGCATGGAGGACTCTGCACTCTACGATGCACCTATATGCTTCACATATCTGGCAAAGTTTTGGACCATGCCTGCGCTTTTCACTATGTGTAGTAAATAATGCCCTTATAACATGAAGATGCATTAAATTGACACAAGGAATCATAAATATTAAAAATAATAGTGTTTACCTCAACAACTTACAAATTGGTCTTAGCCATAAGCCTGGGTAGACCCATCCCTCTTACCAACTTAGTTTTTTGGATATCCATGTCATACTCTTATAACTTTTTGACCCACCTATACCATTTTTTAGATAAGTCAATCTAATTTAAAATGTCTTTCACCATGATGTGTAGGATGTAGGAAATAATATGTGAACTCAGAATATATGACCTAAATGTTTTAACAGCCTTCAAAAAAGCAAAATATTATTTTTCCATAATAGTGTACTTCAGTTCAGGACCTTGCATAGCTTTAATAAAGAAAGCTATGTGCTGCTCATGGCCATCTTCATTCTTTTACAATAGGATAAAAATAAGAGTATTGTAAGATGTAAAAGAGAATGCCTAAAATGACCTCGTGTAATCAGGACTAGCCAAGATAGGAGCAAAATTCAAAGCTTCATTGATGTCACTAAATGCTAACATGGCCTTCTCCTCCCACTTGATGGTCTGGTCTTTCTTCAACATAGAAGTAATAGGCGAAGTAATCAATATAAAATTAGACATAAACCTTCTTACAAAGTTAATTTTTTAAAAGAAATATTGAATTCCTTTCTTGGACTATGCGATAGGTAGTTTATCAATGGCTTTGACCCTTTCAGGATGAATCATGACACCCTTCTTGGACACTATATGTTCCAACAAATTGGTTTTATCCACTCCAAAGTGGCACTTCTTGGGATTAAGTGAAATATTAAACTCACTGTATGTAATCAAAATCTTTTCTAAATGATTCAAAATCTCTTCTCTTATTTTAGATTATATAGTATTATCATCTTGATACATAGTAATAAACTAATTAATTATCCCTGTAAAGGCAACATCCATAGATTGTTGGAACATTACACTAGCATTCATCAATTCAGAAGGCATCCACATATATAAATAAGTGCCCCATGATATGGTGAATATAATTTTGGACCTCTTAGATTCTTTCACCACAACCTAATGTTAAATTGAGAAACCATCAAATGTGGACAATAATTTTGAACTAGTGATGCTTAGTAATAGGTTCTCCAGATTGGGCAAGGGATAATTATCTTTTAAAGAAGCTTTGTTTAGATTCCATAAATCCACACACAAGCAAATATCACCATTATTTTTATGTACAAGGACTAAATTTATAACCAATGAGGAGTACCTGATGGGCTGAATCATACCACCATCCCTTAGATTCTTTAACTCCTCTCGCATCTTGGTAGCCAAGATGGGGTTAATGGGCCTATGTTTTTACCTGTAAGTTTTGATATCAAGTTATAATGGGATGATGCGCTATAAAAAGTCTTCCCTATACATTTTCAGCTTGGATAAGATAATGGTAAGCAAACTTGGTACATCCTTAGCAGTTCCATGTAAGATTTCTTCTTAGTTACACTTAAGTGAGTACCCAACCAAACCTTCCTTGGATTCTCATGAGAACCCAAGTTGCACTCAATTACATCTTTTGAAATGATTGAATCTATTGAGTTGATTTTATTAGCTCCATAAACAATGCTTGTAAATTGACTAGTCCTCTTGGAATAGATTTTGTCTTTAGTTAAATGATGTCTTTCCCAATCAAGGTCTCTTTCCCATCAAAAAACCTAAACTATGAATTCCATGTCTATGAGATGATCATGGAACTAAGCTTCATAGTTTAGAAACCTTTTAATTTTTTCATCATCATCAAAGACATACAAGTGATAAACATTTTCTGGGATTAAAGGCCTAAAAATCACCTTTGCTTGATACTATCAACAAGGGCTTGTATTTTTAATGTAAAATTGAGAACCCATCCATACAAGTCTGTCAGCTTCTTGGTTGAAACTTTTATCATGATAAAAAATATTAAATACATCAAAAACTCCAATAAGTCCCAAATATCATTCTGATATTATTATAATCTATTATTTTTTTTGGTAAAAGCATTATGTAATTACTTTACCACCAACTTAGAATCACCCTTAAGCATTGGACATTTGATTTCATATTCATAGGCATTCTGTATACCATTCAAGAGTGCCTCATATTTAGTGATATTTCTAGGACACTTGAAATAAATATAGAAAGCAAACATAAGACATTTACTATTGGGGGCATAAAAGACAACCCTAGCTCCATTTCCAAGATTAGAGCAAGATCCATGAAAGAACATCTTCTAAAATACATTCTTTCTTTAGGCTCAACATTAATAACAATAAGATATTCACTAGGAATAGTCTTTAGTAGCTAAACCTTGCCCTTTAAAAGGCCTCCAAACTTGTCTCCATCTTTTTGATTCAAACTTCAGCGCAAGACAAGTCTTTTGGATGAGTCACCACTGAAAGATGATTTCAATCCTTCAAGATTTGAAAATGAAAAAGAATGCTCAAATATGAAATGAAGATATTTGAAATAGGCACTATTCTTCCTTGAAAACAGGTGATAAAATTAGAGTCACCAATAGAAACAAAATTCTAGAATGTAACTATTCATAAACTAGTTGTGATGCATGTTGAAAACATACTTTGTTGAGTTTAATGATGATATAATATGCAAAGACACTAATATTTCCAAAATTATGTTCAAAAGGGAAAAGACACCTTTCAACATGCAATATTAAAAACTCTTTATAGTAAACATAACTTAAATCAAATTGTCAAACCTCAAGTCCTAGCACATCCCCAAGTGGAGTATTTCAATGTCGATGGTACAGATGGTTAGATCAATGTAGTAATAGTAGAGAACTTCACAAGGTGAAATACTCATGGATTTAGCTCTCTACAAGAGTCCCTGGAAACACAAGTTACCTAAACTTCAGTTTCATACTTGGCAATGGTACCACAAGAGTGTTGGTTCCTAGTTGTACACCTTGTGCACTTGGCCTTACACACATGAGAGAAATGACAAGCAATGATGAAAAATTACTTCTATGTCATTGTATTCTATGGAATGTTTGACATCAAGATTAGAATGAAATGCAAAAAATGACTAGGAGGCACATATAGAGGGTATTATTAACTCCTTGCTACTTTTGGCTCTGTCTAAACCAAGGTGAGAGAGCCTATGGGGTGGCTTGCTCACATGGAGGGATTTTACACTTCAATCTGCATGGTGATTCTTGGCACAAAAGGGAATTATGACCAAAGCATAACCAAGTCAGCACACTTCACACATGAAGGGTTGTCACATGAAATACACAAGTGCTTTATGTCATACACAAACTACTAAAGATAGATGATAAGATGACTGCAATCTTAATTTTTACAAAATATTCAACAATAAGGGATAAATGGAAAAATACAGCACTAAAATTTCAAGCACAAATTACAAACACATTCAAACATCCAAGATCTTATGTTTCTTCAAGGCAAATAACACTTATGTTATGCAAATGATGTGTTAAATGTAGGGTAACACATGGTAGGATAGTTAGATAATTATAGAAAATAGGATGGTATGATGGTGGTTTTCAAACATTAGGGTTTTTTTCTAGATACATGACATCACTCGTTACAAAGATGTAGAAAAAATTGCTTACAAGCTAGTGGAAACTACTAGGAGTGATTTGAATCCATTGGTGCGAATATAATGAAAATACCCAAATGATTTTGGAAATGCTTGAGCATACACTAAAACTAAGATTTCAAATATCTTTTCCTAATGAATCCACAAACCTAGGGTGCCCTTAGAAGGTATTCAACAATATGTTTCCAAATTACTTGTAGAAAGGGATTTATAACCTAGAGCTAAGTCTAAAATCATAACCAGCGGTGACCATAGAGTAAGGTATTCAATCAACTAAAGCAAAAAATCATATCATTGTGTTCCATCAATAGACAAGAGTAAGAACCACTAATATTTTTCATTAACTTGGAAAAAGATCTTACATACAACAATGTTTGGAAATGCTGCCATGGGGACAATCATGGTGGATTTGCTCCATGTTGGATAGGGGAGACATAGATAAATTATCTCAAAACTTCCTAATTGTTGTACAAGCTCCAACCACCTTAGCAAGGGAGGAAAAATACACACACAACAGTGATCCCACAGTTTGGGAAGAGCCTATACCTAGAAAAAATAAGAAACTAACAACAACCAAAAACCTATGAATAGAAGACAAGCCTTTTATTTTGATATTTTCCAAACCTTCAAATCTGGGAATAAGAGTTGCAACTTGAAAAGATGTATAACACCCCTTCAAGATCTGCCAAGATGCTCCCAGCTGAAAAAAATCTTTTTTACACTTGGAATCTTCTTGTATTTGCAAAGAAAAAGATGCCTCTAACTGCCTCTACAAAAAATGATGGAAATTTTCAATAACCCATTGCTCTCTTTGGCTGGAAATGGATTTCACACGAGCTAGAAGGAGAATTTTCATGGTGGAGGCCAAACAAACTTTGTCTTCTTGTGTAACTACCTTGGGGATGCCCTGGACAACATTCTTGTATAGTTAAAACCTTCAACACTTTTAATGATGGCATGAAAATATTCTAGATCCATGGCTATTTGAATAATCTTCCTTGGAGTGGGCCACCTAGTTCTTGAAAACCTGTAATTTCTCTCACGTGGAAGAGTTTGGGCAAATAAAGCAAATGAAAATACAATAACTTATGTGTATTTCACCCTTTTTGCTTTTTAGTTCCAAACATGCATTTTTACCTTTTCTAATTTGCACTTTTACATTTTGTCAAATTTACCCTTTTGCACTTTTACTATTGGTTTTTGACAATTTTTTATTTTTCGTAATTTCTTCCAGATTTCCTTTTTTAATGCATAAATGCATTATGTGCACTTTTCACCTTTTGGGTGACCTGGTCCTTTAATGCAAATTTGAACCAAGTGCAATTTGTGCCATGTAAAATTTGCACCAAGTGCAATTTGCATGATGTTTTCCCCACTAAAATCTCCCTTTGTAGCTCATAGAATCCAAAAATGGGAGTGAACTTTGAACTTTGCAGGAAAAGTTGGTGCGAAGTGTTAGTCAACCTCCCAGCTCCACCAGACATCACTTTGTGCCTTTTCAAGCATATTTGCAAGGTTCAATTTAAGAAATTGAAATTTTTCATAGTGCTTTTACAACTTAACTTTCCCGGGGAACCTGGGGTCTTTTCTGCAACTTTTGATGAAACTTGCAAAATTTGGATTTTTTAATTTTTACCCAATCTCATTTCCAGCAAAGAAACCTATATATGATTTTTATAGAAACCCAACCTTTTCCAAATGTGGCTAGCCAACACAACCTATATCCATGGATATTTATCAAATCATAGATCCGTCAATCAATGCATATGAAATGCCATTACATTATTGTAGCATTACATGGAATTGTCACTGTGTTCAAAAGGTCAAGAACAAAGGCCAGTAAAACATTTAACCTGTCACCAATAGGTTCTTTAACCTGTATGATCCTTCAAGTTGATCATAGAAAGAGGTTGTCACATCATTATATGATAGTCCTATAAAAATATGAGTACCAGCTGAGGATTTTATAGGTTGTGACAACTCCCTTGAATTTGATAATAGTGGAAATTGCAGAACACCTCTGACTTTCTTCTCATAAAGCTTTCCTTTCAGACTTTATATCTATTTCTATTTTTATAACAACTCAACCCCTTCTCATCTTTTTCATTCAAGTGGCCAGTCATTCAACAACTAAAAAAATGACTTGCCATAAAGATATTATGAAAAGCATTGAGATGAAAATCAAGATGAATAGTCAGGCTAAATACATGGAAGCCACGGTTCTAAACCTTTTTAAATATCAAAATCTGGTAGAAGACTTAGAAATAAATGTCAGGTGCTGGTTATTCCACCTTAGACATCTATCAAAATTTAGGCTTTGAGAGCTCATTCTGAGGAGTTTATTTAAAACAAATGCAGCCCTATTACTTTAACTAATTTTCATGTTAAACTTCTTTTGATAATTAAAGAAACTCTGTATCCAAGGTCTAAAACCAATATGTAGATACTACCTGTCTCTTCATGCCAAGCAGCTGGGTCTTTGACTTCCATATGTATCAACCTTTTCAATTTTTCCCACTCCCTATTTTTCATGCCTATCTTGGCAGAATATGAAGGTGGGGGTACATATTGCACTTTGCACCAAATGTTGGTGCAACGTGTGTGGGAGATCTTGCCTCCTACCTTTTGCCTCTCTCTCACAAACTTCCGTACTACCATGTGCATGTATTTCAAATCTTTGCATTTGATTACATGGATTTTGGTAGAGGTCCACTTAGTCAACGTGCAATAAAATGACAAAAGCTCTGCCATGCATTTTCATACTCCTTACCTTGCACTTTGCATTTTGTTGTTTCCCTCTACCCATCAGGATACAGAGGTATGGCAATACATTGCACATTGCACCTTGCATTGGTGTAAAGTGCATAGAGGACTCTACACTCTACCATGCACATATTTGGTAGAGTTTTGGAAACTAAGAGATCTAATGATGTTTAATTTTATGCCCTTCTTCCACGTGGTTGTATAGGTGATGTTGCATAACTCCATGTCAGAAATACATAGTTGCACACTTCTTCAAACCCTGTTGCATTCCAATGTTTCCATCTATGTAAGCATGGCAAGCTGTATGTTGCTACGTACATTTTGGGGCACCAACACCACACTTAACAATCACTCATGGGGAATGAGTTATGGAAAATCAATGAAATAAAATCTTACTCTAAGAACCTAAATAGATTTGGGTTTTGACTCGTATTTGAGTGTTGGATTGAATTTGTAACTTAAGTAGGTGCATAGGGGATAAAAATAGTATAAATTAATCTATTTAATTCTAATTTTGAAAATATAATGTGATTTGTAGTTTGATTTGACCCTATTAAGTATGATACTAAATAAATCACTCGAATTATTGTGTGGTTACTAGATTAAGGTAAATATATCTCCTTACATCTAATTGGAACAACCTAGTTTTATTTAAGGCATGATTTTCTTAAACTGAATACCACACTGAATAAATTCACTCATTTGTTTTCATAGTGGATGAAATTAGGGATAATCGAGTGCCTTAAACATAATTGAAACAACATAATTTTTTTTTGTCTAAATTTTCCATATTTAAACTGTTCCATTCATCCATTTACTAAATTGGTTCCATGGGGGGACTCAAATGGTGAAAAGAAATCATAATAAAAGTAACTGTAGAAAACTAATGTGTTTTTGCATTCAATTTTCCTTAACTAGATTCCTTATTACATAATTCATCAAGCATTTATATCAATTTTTTCATCTTTTGCATTAGTGAAACTTCATTGTCACCTAGAATGTATATAATATACACACCACCTATCAATCGAAGCTGGGAGTTAGAGAATATTAATAAATCTATACATGTGTTATACCATGAATATCACCAACTAAAAAATAACAAATTATATGCATGTACATTTACATTTATGTACTAATTTAGTATTGTTAAAAAGAATAACATTTATAAAAATACTAAAATATTATATTAAACACATGGGATGCTTGATTTTGGTCTCAATTCAGCCCACATCACTTGTGTGACCAAATATAACTTTTTGAAAAAAATTGTATACCCGAAAATTTCACAAAAGGAGAGAAGTTCAAAAAAGTTACTAGACATGAATTTTTTTTGAAGTAGGTAGTGAGATACGTTTATTTATTTTCTATAATGTTGCTAGTCCTTCCATTAATTTTTTTTAAGTTTTTTTTGTATTGGATATGCTATGATATTTAACATTTGGATGACATTATTGTGAAAATTTTAGGTATTGGTCAATGGAGAGTATGGTGAATGTTAGAGTTTTGAAACTGAGTTTTTACTAGATAGTGTCAAAGGGTCGTGTGGTGGATGTTGGGGTGGACAAAGCAAAGTTGAAGGCTACAACAAATATCTATGGTATACAAAGGGATGAGGTAATGGGAATCATAGGTTGAAACCCTATGAGAATTAATTAGGAAGGTGTACAAGCAATGATAGAGGCACTGATTCAGATCCGGGTGGTCACAACATTGGTAGATAAAACTAATAAAGGTGATCTATATGGGTTATTTGGATTGGAGGAAGGATTCATACACAAATAAAAGGGAAACCTAATTTGATAATGGGGAAAGAAAAGTCATGGCATGCAAAACCCATTACTATTGTTAAATAGATAACTTGGATGGATAGGACAAATGTTATGACAATGAATTCTTTTGGTGTATGAAATATCATCACTTTAGTATTTTGTGGGGACAACGAACTTTAGGAGGTGCTTAAAAATGAGGAATTGATCACTAACCGATTCTAGCCAAGGCTCCTTGATCTCAACAAGTGGATCACTACTATCTAGTGACCATTAATAGAAGTTGGGTTTGATAGTTATCATTATGCTAGGAGTTTTTAATTATGATTTTTGATCTCTATTAAGACCAAAAAGGCTCTCCAAGGTAAGATCTAGATTTGGGATTGGAATTTTCTCTTTTCAAAACCATGGTTCTTGTGTTTCAACACTCATACAAAATCCCTTAGCAACATATCCATTTGGTTTTGATTATTGTAGATTCCTCGCCAGTTTTACTCTAAACCTTCACTTTCATTTATTGGTAATTCTATGGATGAGGTACTCATGGTGGATACTACTACTAAGAAATGTTTCCACACTACTTTCACTTGTATCTTAGTCTATATGGAAATCTCTACTAACCATCTAGTGATTGTTGTGTTGAAAGTCAAAGACTATTGTTATTCACAAACTCTTGATTATTAGGGTTGAACTTTTTTTGTTGAAGGTGATTTGAGGTAAGCCATTTGGCCATAAGTTTCAAACTTTTCAAGCAAGAGGTATATTCTTCATGGTGGAAGAATGCTCTTCTAATTTATCTTTATGTTTTGGACTACATTATGACCATGGAAGAAGTGGAAATTATACTAATGATTGATCAATATGATTGTGAGATTCATGATACTATTTTCTTCCCCTCTTTCATAAATTCTTAGGAATATTGTTTTAGGATGGTAACACCTCAAAGGTTCCTAAATAAGTTGAGGTTACTCCTGGTAGTGTCCAGCTAGGTAAACAAGTCAAAAAGATCATTATTTTCCATGACTCAAGTGTTTTTGGAAGTAGAGAGGACTAGATGGTAGTGCAAAAAAACCTTGAAACATCCATGAACCATCAATTATGATGCTCCTCTCCTATAGGGAAGATGGTGAGAGCTGGACATAAGTGTTTTGACATTGGTGGTAATGACTATGTAGGGCCAGGATGGCACAACATGATTGATCATTCAAAAGTTTAGTTTTTGATATTTTTAAATTTAGAATATGTCTCTCAGGGGATTGGTTTGGTTTCTTGGGTCATGTTAGTTTCATCTTGAGCTGTTTGCCTCTATTGGCTAGTCTTTATTTTTCTAGTTGCATGTAATTTTCTAACTTCTTAGCATATCATGGTTTTAATATGATATTATTAAGGTTTTTTTAAAGTCCATACTTTTTAATAACGAGGATGGAACCCATCAACCCTCAATTATCGCTTTAAAAACAAGTGATGTCAGATTGAATTTAAAGGTAACATTAGGGTGATTTTAGAGCCTACATTAGGATGTATTTAGGAGGCAATGTTATGGTGAATCTATATGCAACTTAAGATTGACATTAGAGGTGATGTTCTAGGGTGTCTTTATAGGTGAAATTAAAAGGAATTTATATATAAATTTGTTGCAAATACAAACGTAATATTAGCATCTCCTTAGCAAGTGACATTTGGGTGGGGTTTAAGGGTAGCATTAGGTTGTCTTTAGTAGGCGATGTTTTGGTGTCTTTAGAGACAAATTTACATGTTGAATTTATTTGTAATTCTATATTTTTATTTAGGGGTTGATGTTGTGATTTTATGTGCATTTCCTACATTTATAATTTGATTCCTGCATGCATTAACTTAATTTCTTTTTAAATTCAAAGTGGGGAAATAATTTGAACAATCATATCAAAACATTTAAATAATCAAAAGATAGGGAAGAAAATTATAATCAAAATATCATATTTCAAACTTAGGTCAAAGAATCAAATATCTTTTCTCCTACCTCATGTTTAGATTCATGGAATCACAAAATACATAATTCAACAGCTAATTTTTTCAATTTCTTGAGGTTTTTAAACTTGTTCCCAAAAGCGTACGATCTATAATTCTAGATTGGATAATTGGTTACCTCTTGTCGGGTAGT
>JARHVA010000214.1:4802500-4842500 GCA_037957365.1 Torreya grandis | reverse complement strand
TAATATTCCCATGAATGAAATACATTCATTTAGGATTTTAAGGCAATTCTCCTTGATATCAAATGAGAATAACATGAACCCATTATCCATAGCCATCATGTTGAAAACTCTAGAATCAACTCGCTTCCTTTTCATCCAATTCCTGACAGCATCTATGTTGTGCCATCTACAACATAGTCTTGTTGATAAGAGAGTTACTGTATTTGGCTTCTGCTTCTTTAACAATCTTGTCAGGAATGTACAACATCATGTTATTGATTGACTACTCATTGGTTGGGTTCAAGCAATTATGCTTTTGCTTGTTCTTGGAACTTGGGTTGGACTCAAGCTTGTCCATCCAACCAACGAGAACAAATGAGTTATCATTGTTACTTGCACATTTTTCGGTTCTAACAATGCACAAGTTACACTTTGCCCATTCATAAGATAAATTTTTCTTGTGTAGGGAAGCCTTTGAATGCACCTCAAACAGTTTTTTTTTTGGGAGTGGATATGGATTCAAAATTCAAACTTGAAACATTAAAGAACTTGTAATAAAATTTCAAACGACTTGTATTGCTAACATTGAAGAGATGAAACAAAAAAAAAATAGCGCACAATACCTACCATCATAAATATATTCCATGCCATGAAATGATATATTATCAAAAAGTGAACTTTATATATTGTGTTGAGCATCAATTATAGTACTCTCCTAAATAAATTTTCATTGATTAATGACAAATAACATCAATCTAACTACATTATTATATTTAAAACTATTCATTAATAATTTTGTTAATTTTTCATCAAATTTTCATTTATTGGTGATGAATGTCATTAATTAACTAAATCAATAATTTGAACTAGAAAAAATAATCTATGAATAAAGAAAATTGGTTTCAAACTCTATGGTATGACTATAATATTGCATTTTTGTGACTATGATATTAAAAATTTTAATTGATTAATTAATTAATAAATAGAACATAATGTTAAATATTTATAAAATAGGTATCGAATTTAAAAACGAATTTTTCATACAATAATAAAATATTATTAAATCTAATATAAAACATGATTATTAATTACCTATTACATTCCAACCAGCTACCATTGTATTAGCATAAATAATTGTTATATTTAAACATGTGTAAGAATGATTTACAAATGATTTTTTTAAAATAAAATTATAAATTAATAAATCAAACCAGGGATGCCAATGCTCCAAACTTGGAAAGGCATTATCTTGAGGTCTACTCTTGTTGTTTGTATTGAGATTATATCTAGCTGAGATGGTGGATAAATATCATGATCAAGACAATAAATATGTTTATAAGAATTGATCTCATCATCCTTCAAAGATGGGTAGGTATGTTTAATTAGCTCAAACATTTCTATATTTCTTTTGAATATAAATCAAATCTAATATTGTGTGTTTGAGGAATACTCAAGCAGAAGTAATAAAGACCACAATTAATGTGTCATTGCACTTGTCATTTAGATGAGAAAAATGTTTATATATTAAGCTAAAGTTGCATTAGAAAACAAATGGCATATTGAGGGTGGTCTCCTAAATATTATACATCTTCAAAAGTTTATGAATCAATGTTCATAATTTGACATTAGGTGTTTGTTGAATATTAAACCAAACAATGTTTCGATCAGTATTTGCATACTACCATGTGCATGTATTTTAAACTGTTATATTTGATCACTTAATTTTCAATTAAAGTCCATGGAGGTAGGTCACTTGGTCTATGTGAAATAAAATTAAAAAATCTTTGATGTGAATTTTTGAACTCCATACGTCGGTAAACCTTCAACCCTTCCCTTGCACTCTACATTTTGTTATTCCCTTCTACCCATGAGATGTGAAGGTGTGACAACATCTTGCATTTTATACCTTGAATTGGTGCAAAGTTTATGGAGGACTCTGTACTCCACCATGAACCTATATGCTTCACATATCTGGTAGAGTTTTAGACCATCCCAGCACTTTTCACAATGTGTAGCCCACTCATTGGCTTTTGTGATACCCTTACCACATGTTTTCTTTGGAAAATAAGATATTTGACCATGTTTAATTCTCTACCCTTTTTCCATGTGGCTGGAGAGGTGATATGGCATAATTCCATTTTAGAAATACATAGTTGCATGTTTCTAAAAACCTTATTGGCTTCTAATGTTTCCCTCCATGTAGGCAAGACTAGTATTTTTTTGTTACATTCATTTTGAGGGACCAAAATTGGCTCTCAGTTGGTGTTAGACACCCTGTATGGGTGTGCAAAGAACCATAAAATATAATATAAGATGCTAATCCATAGGCCATGGAGTCAACACAAGATAATTTGCATTATAAAAAATTATCTTGACATGCACACCAAACCTACAAATAATCTAATTTATTAAGAAATCTATGACTACATGGTGTGTTTCTCTCCTTGTAGGGATTGCTTCAACCCATTTGGTGAAGTAATTAGCTATAAATACTATCCATCTATGCCCAACACTCGATGAATCAATGATTTCTCCAATCAAATCCATTCCCCATTGTCTGAATAAGCCTTCAATCATAACAAACTACAAGGGAAGAAAACCTAAAACTTTCATCCTCTCAGTAAAGTGCTAACATTTCGCACACCTTATGACCATTTGAGAAACATCCCTAAAAAATGATGGCCACTAATAACCAGCTCTCAAAATTTTATGATCTATAACTTTAGGTGAAAAATGGCCACCAAAAACTCCTCTATGGAAGTCTTCAATTAGGACATCAGTCTATTCTTCTAGCACACATCTTAGGAGAACTGTGTCTAGATTCTTCCATACAAGTCCATTTTAATTCAAGAGTTACTTTTGAGAGATAAGTTTTAGAGTTCTCCTTTGATTCTTATCACAGTCAGGGGACAATTCAAATTTTGCAAGTAGTAAAAAATGCCCTTACAACATGGAGATGCGTTAAATTGACTCAAGGAATCATCAATATTAAAAACAACAGTGTTTACATCAACAACATGCAAATTGGTCTCAGCCATAAGCTTAGAAAAACCCATCCCTCTTACCAAATTTGTGGTTTGTATATCCATGTCATACTCTTATAACTTGTTGACCCACCTATACCATTTGTTGGATAAGCCAGTCTGAGTTAAAATGTCTTTCACCATGATGTGTAGGATGTAGGCAATAATCTGTGAACTCAGAATATATGACCTAAATGTTTTAACAACCTTCAAAAAAGCAAAATATTATTTTTCCATAATAGTTTACTTTAGTTTAGGACCTTGCATAGCTTTACTAAAGAAAGCTATGTGATGCTCATGACCAATTTAATTCTTTTGCAATAGGATAACAACAAGAGTATTGTATGATGTAAAAGAGAATACCTGAAATGACCTTGTGTAGTCAGGACTAGCCAAGATAGGAGCAAACTTTAAAGCTTCCTTGATGTCACTAAATGCTTACATGGCCTTCTCCTCCCGCTTGATGGTCTGGTCTTTCTTCAACATACAAGTAATAAGCAAAGTAATCAATATGAAATTAGACATATACCTTCTTACAAAGTTAGTTTGTCAAAAGAAAGATTGAATTCCTTTCTTGGACTATGGGATAGGCACTTTATCACTGGCTTTGACCCTTTCAGGATCAATCATGACACCATTCTTGGACACTATATGTTCTATTAACTTGGTTTTATCCACTCCAAAGTGGCACCTCTTAGGATTATGTGAAATACTGAACTCACTGTACCTAATCAAAACCTTTTTTAAATTATTCAAAAGCTCTTCTCTTATTTTGGATTACATAGTAATATCATCTTAATACATAGTAATAAACTAATTAATTATCCATGTAAATGCAACATCCATAGATTACTAGAATATTGCACTAGCATTCATCAATTTAGAAGGCATCCACATATATAAATAAGTGCCCCATGGTATGGTGAATACAGTTTTGGACCTCTTAGATTCTATAAACACAACCTAATTGTAAATTGGGAAACCATCAAATGTGGACAATAAGTTTGAAATTCGGATGCTTTGTAATTGGTTCTCCATATTGGGCAAGGGATAATTATCTTTTAAATAATCATTTTTTAGATTCCATAAATCCACACATAAGCAGATATCAAGATAATTTTTATGTACAAGGACTAAATTTATAACCCATGAGGAGTACCTAATGGGCTAAATGATACAACCATCCCTTAGCTTCTTTAACTCCACTCGCATCTTGGTGGCCAAGATGGGGTTAATGGGCCTATGTTTTTACCTGTAAGGTTTGATATCAAGGTATAATGGGATAACGTGCTAGAATAACTCTTTTCTATACATTTTTAGCTCAGATAAGACAATGCTAAGCAATATAGGTATATCCTTAGAAATTGCATGTAAGATTTCTTCTTAGTTGCACTTAAGTGAGTACCCAACCAAACTTTCCTTGGATTCTCATGAGAACCCAAGTTGCACTCAATTACATCTTTTGAAATGAATGAATCTCTTTGAATAATTTGTGTCTTTAGTTATATGATGTCTTTTCGAATCAAGGTCTCTTTCCTATAAAAAATCTAATCTATGAATTCCATGTCTATGAGATGATCATGGAAGTCAGCTTCATATTTTTGAAACCTTTTAATTTGTTCATCATCATCAAAGACCTACTAGCGATGAACATTGTCTAGGATTAAAGGCCTAAAAATCACCTCTTTTTGATAGTAACAACAAGGGCTTGTATTTACAATGTCAAATTGAGCACCCATCCCTACAAGTTTGTCAGCTTCTTGGTTGAAACTTCAATCATGATAACAAATATTAAATACATCAAAAAACTCTGATAAGTCCCAAATATCATTCCAATATTGTTTTAATCTTTTTTTTCAGTAAAAGCATTGTGTAATTGCTTTACCACCAACTTAGAATCACCCTTAAGAATTGGATATTTAATTTCATAATCATAGGAATTCTGTAGACCATGCAAGAGTGCCTCATACTTAGCGATATTGTTATAACACTTAAACTAAATCTAGAAAGAAAATATAAAACATTTACCATTGGGGGCATAAAAGACAACCCTAGATCCATTTCCAAGATTGGAGCAAGATCCATCAAAGCACATCTTCTAAAACACATTATTTTTTTATGCTCGACATCAATAACAATAGGAAATTCACTAGTAGCTACATTCCCAACAAAGTTGCCAAGGTCAATGTCCATGTACAACACTTCACTAAGAGCATGGCAGATCTTCAATCACATATAACATCTTTGTCTCTCTATAAAGTCTAACCACCTTACCCTCAAAAGGAATGTGTTGTAGGAAAGGTTCATCTACACACTTCTACCCATGCTCACAATCTATTTATGAGACAATAACATCCCACATTTAGGTGGGACATCTACAACCACCATGTCCATGTTCAAGTAATTTCCAATATGAAGTACCAATTTCACCACTAGTCCCTTCACTTATCCAAAAACTAAAGCCTCTCATGAGTCTCTGGCATAACACTTACCAAAGGCTGATGTGATCTTCAATCCAAGCTCATTGGAGATATCGAAGGGCATCACATTGTCAGAAGCACCAAAGTCAAAAATGTAATTATGAACAATTAGACCAATGATTAGTAAAGTCATATAAAATATATCTTCATTTAGATGACTTTCTACCAATGCCATCCCCAAATAGACCTCCAAGGTTGGTTCAATAACCTCTTCTAATTCTTCATCTTCTATTGGGAGTGTTTGAGGTAACTCAATTTCATTTACAACTGACCTTTTACATAATTCTAAATATTCAAAAGCCTTCTTCCTATGTTCAGGTATTCACAATAACTGAATAAGTGGTATAGTGACCTTTATTTGACTCGACACTTAAGCCATATCACACACACTATATGGAGGAAGATGTGTATTTAGTGAAAGGTTATTGACACCTTCAACTAGAATACAATCACTTAAAATCTAAATCAGATAAGGCTTGGGTGGTTCTAAAACTTTGACAATGGCCTTCAAAATTGGATTTTTCTTAAGCTCATTAGTACCCTTAGGGATGCTAGACAACATGGGTGTTCTATTTAATCCTAACAGAAGCACCTCTAGGCTCAGTAACTTAGGCTACAGGTGCCATTTTGGAAGGTTCTTAGACTATTTTACCTTTTTTTCATCCTTGTTTGCATTCCCTACCTTTGAATTTGTAGTAGCAATGTCATAAGGAGTATCACCTATTTGCCTACTTATCATGTTGTAGTCGCCCTTTTGGGTAGCTATGGCATTAATTAATAACTAACTTTCCTCAACTGATGGAATGGCCCCAAGATATTTCTTGATCATCATGGAGTACAAGAGATCAAAATCATTAACATGCAACTCATATACTTGTGCCACATTAATATCACAAGCAAAGTCAAAAGTTGTAATACTTTCAAATTTTACAAGACTCTAGAGGTGATCATTCATTGTATTAGTCTATAACTTTGTGGAGGCAATCGATTCATCCCAAGGTGTTTGACAATCAAACATAAAAATATCATAGTCAAATGATGCATACTCAAGTTCAACTAGATCTTCATCATCTTCTTCAGTTTTATCATATGGAAGGTGTGGAAGGAAACATTTATCACACCAATCAATCTCTATATCATAATTTACAACAATTACCTTAGCATTTAATGGATCAGACACTTCTTTTTGAGCCCCTCTATTTTTATTTCTATTCATTCTATTTTCATTTACTGGCCTCTTCCCTCTGTCATTATCTCAATTATGGAAAGTAGGCCACCTTTGTGCTTGATTTGGATTTGGAGACCTTTCATAACTAGTAGAGACCTGAGGGACCCAATTTTTAGCTCTTGCCAACTTATATGACATTTATTTCACAATAAAGGGTAAAGTTTCGACAGTGTCTTCCAAGTTGGTTGTCTTTGTAGGCAGTGTTTTTTTTAAATTGACCAACTTCACATCAGCCCTCTTGTTTAATGGATTTCTTATAGCCTTGATGTTGTTCTCAATTCGGATGTTCATATTGAAAGCAAACAATAAGTTAGTAGGAGCCTTGTCCCTAAATAAATATGCAGCCTTTTTATTAAAGGCATCACAATACTTTATCAAGCACATTGTATCACTGGGCCTGATGTTTTTGTGTAACCACCTCATGGTCTTGTTGAAATAAGTGTTGAATTCCTATAAACACTCATTATAATTATTCTTGATATTCTCAAATTTAGCCAAGATAAACCTTGGATCAATCTTAGCACCATACCAAATTCTAAAAATATTTTGCATATCTTTCCATGAATCAATGTATCTAGTGGAAAGGGATTAAAAAATTCATGATCATCTTCCTCTAGTCTGTGCACAAACAACTTGATGCACACATCCTCATTCTCAACCTCATAATCTTCAATGATATTTTGAAAAGCCCTTAGGTGTTGATCATCACTGACTACATTGTTCCCTTGAAATTTTGGGAGGTATTTCCTAACTTCATTTGGGACCTTATAAGGAGAGCCTTCCATCTAATCAAAATTTATAGGCTAGAATATAGGAATGCAGAATGCAGGATGTGCATTTTCATCTTCATCCTTATGATTCATAATTATTTTAATTTTAGGTTAAAGAACAAATGGTAAAGGTACACAAGGCACTGAATGAGGTGGACTTGGTGGATCAGACTTGGGAGGGGATTCAACTAGTTGAGATAGAGTTGGAAAATAAATAGGACTATTTATTTTAGAATTATTAAAAGATTTGTGATAGTCCTCAACAATGGGGAGTTAAAAAAAATATCATGACTATCAAAATCTTGGCAGTCTGAAGAGTCTATAGTAGCTAAACCTTGCCCTTCAAAAGGCCTCCAGACTTGTCTCCATCTTTTTGATGCAAACTTTAGGGAAAGACAATTATTTTGGATGAGTCACCTTTGAAAGATTATCTCAATCCTTTCGGATTTGTAAATGAAAAAGAACACTCAAATATGAAATGAAGATATTTTAAATAGGCACTAATCTTCCTTGAAACTAGGTGATAAAATTAGAGTCATGAATAGAAATAAAATTCTAGAATGTAATAGTTGATAAACTAGTTGTGATGCATGTTGACAACATACTTTGTTGAGTTTAATTATGATATAATATGCAAAGACACTAATATTTCCAAAATTATGTTCAAAAGGGAAAAGACACCCTTCAACATGCAATATTAAGAACCCTTTATAGTAAACATAACCGATATCAAATTGTCAAACCTCAAATCCTAACACATCCCCAAGTGGAGTATTTCAATGTTGATGGTCAAGATATTCAGATCAATGTAGTAATAGTAGAGAAATTCACAAGGTGAAATACTCATAGATTTACCTCTCTACAAGAGTCCCTGGAAACACAAGTTACCTATACTTTAATTTAATCCTTGGCAATGGTACCACAAGAGTGTTGGTTACTAGTTGTACAACTTGTGCACTTGGCCTTGCACACATGAGAGAAATGGCAAGCAATGATGAAAAAACTACCTATATGTCATTGTATTCTATGGAGTGTTTGACATCAAGATTATAATGAAATGCAAAAAATGACTTGGAGGCACATATAGAGGGTATTATTAACTCCTTGCTACTTTTGGCTCTATCTAAACCAAGGTGAGAGAACCTATGGGGTAGCTTGCTCACATGGAGGGATTTTACACTTCAATCTCCATGGTGATTCTTGGCACAAAAGGGAAATATGACCAAAGCATAACCAAGTCTGCACACTTCACCCATGAAGGGTTGTCACATGAAATACACAAATGCTTTATGTCATACACAAACTACTAAAGATAGGTGATAATATGATTGCAATCTTCATTTTTAAAAAATATTCAACAATAAGGGCTAAATGGAAAAAATGTAGCACTAGGATTTCAAGCACAAATTACAAGCACATTTAAATTATGCAAGATCTTATGTGTCTTCAAGGTAAATAACACTTATGTTATGTAAAAGATGTGTTAAATGTAGGGTAATACATGGTATGATAGTTAGATAGTTATAGAAAAGAGGATGGTGTGCTGGTGGTTTTCAAACATCATGGTTTCTTTCAAGATACATGAGATCACTCGTTACAAAGATGTAGAAAAAATGGCATACAAGCTAGTGGAAACTACCAAGAGTGATTTGAATCCATTGGTGCCATTATAATGAAAATACCAAAATAACTCTTGAAACCCTTGAGCATACACTGCAACTAAGATTTCAAACAATTTTTCCTATTGAATCCACAAACCTAGGGTGCCCTTAGAAGGTATTCAACAATATGTTTCCAAATTACTTGCAGAAAGGGATTTATAAGCTCTAGTTAAGTCCAAAATGATAACTAGTAGTGAGCATAGTGCAAGATATCCAATCAGATGAACCATTAAAACATATCATTGTGTTTCATCAATAGAAAAGAGTAAGAACCACTAATATTTTTCATTAACTTGGAAAGAGGTCTTACATACAACAATGTTTGGAAATGCTACCATGGGGACAACCATGGTGGATTTGCTCCATTTTGGATAGGAGAGACATACAAAAATTCTCTCAAGACTTGCTAATGGTTGTACAAGCTACAACCACCTTAGAAAGGGAGGAAAAATACACACACAACAATGATCCCAAAGTTTTGGAAGAGCCTATACCTGGAGAAAATAAGAAACTAATAGCAACCAACAACCTATGAAAAGAAGACAAGCCTTCTATTTATACATTTTCCAAACCTTCAAATCTAGGAATAAGAGTTGCAACTTGAAAAGGTTAAAAACACCTCTTCATGTTTTGCCAAGATGCTCCCAGCTGGAAAAAAATCTTTGTCACACTTGGAATCTTCATGTATCTGCAAAGAAAAAGATCCCTCTAACTGCCTCTACAAGAAATGATGGAAATTTTCAATAACCCATTGCTCTCTTTGGCTGGAAATGGATTTCACACAAGCTAGAAGAAGAGTTTTCATGGTGGAGGCCAAACAAACATTGTCTTCTTATGTAACTACCTTGAGAATGCCCTGGACAGCATCCTTGCATAGTTAGAACATTCAACACTTTTAATGATGGCATGAAAATATTATGTATCCATGGCTATATGAATAATCTTCCTTGGATTGGCCCATCTGGATCTTGAAAACCTACAATTTCTCTCACATGGAAGAGCTGGGGAAAATAAAGCAAATAAAAATACAATAACTTATGTGTATTTCACTCTTTTTACTTTTTAGTTCCAAACTTGCATAGTTACCATTTCTAATTTTAACTTTTACATTTTTGGAAATTTAGCCTTTTCCACTTTTAGTTTTGGTTTTTGACAAATTTTTCTTTTTTTTAATTTCTTCCAGATTTACTTTTTTAATACATAAATGCATTATGTGCACTTTTCACCTTTTGGGTAACCTAGTCCTTTAATGCAAATTCACTCCAAGTGCAATTTGTGCCATGTAAAATTTGCACCAAGTGTAATTTGAATGGTGCTTTCTCCACTAAAATCTCACTTTATAGCTCGCAGAATCCAAATAATGGAGTGAAATTTGCACTTTGCACCAAATGTTGGTGCGAAATGTAAGTCAACCTCCCAGCTCTACTAGACATTACATTGTGCCTTTTCAAGAATTTTTACAAGGTTCAATTTAAGAAATTAAACTTTTTCATAGTGCTTTTAAAACTTAACCTTCCCGGGGAACCTGAGGTATTTTCTGCACCTTTTGTTGAAACTTGCAAATTTTGTATTTTTCAATTTTTACCCAGTTTCATTTCCAGCAAAGAAACCTATATATGATTTTTACAGTAACGTAACCTTTTCCAAATGTGGCCAGCCAACACAGCCTACATCCATGGATATTTATCAAATCATAGATCCTTCAATCAATGCATAAGAAATGCCATTACATTATTGTAGCGTTACATGGAATTGTCATTGTGTTCAAAAGGACAAGAACAAAGGCTCGTAAAACATTCAACCTATCACCAATAGGTTCTTTAACCTGTATGATCCTTCAAATTTATCATAGAAAGAGGTTGTCACATCATTATATGATAGTCCAAGAATAATATGAGTACTAGATGAGGATTTACAGGTTGTGACATCTCCCTTGAATTTGATAATAGTGGAAATTGCATAACACCTCTGACTTTCTTCTCATAAAGCTTTCCTCTTAGACTTTATATCTATTTCTATTTTTATAAAAACTCATCCCCTTCTCATCTTTTTCATTCAAGTGACCAGTCATTCATAAACTTAAAAGATAACTTGGCATAAAGATACTATG
Organism: Torreya grandis; assembly: GCA_037957365.1. Lineage (NCBI taxonomy): Eukaryota > Viridiplantae > Streptophyta > Pinopsida > Cupressales > Taxaceae > Torreya > Torreya grandis. The sequence goes on along the minus strand of JARHVA010000214.1, from coordinate 4,831,249 downwards.
AAAAGTATTGAGATGAAAATCAAGATGAATAGTCAGGATGAATACATTGAAGCCATGGCTATAAACCTTCTTAAATATCAAAATCTGGCAGAATAGATAGAAATAAATGTCAGGTGCTGGTTATTCCACCTTGGACATCTATCAAAATTTAAGCTTTGATGAGGAGTTTCATTAAAACAAATGCATACCTTTTACTTCAACTAATTTTCATGTTAAACTTCTTCTACTCATTAAAGAAACTCCGTATCCAAGGTCTGAAACCAATATGTAGATAGTACCTATCTCTTCATGCCAAGCAGCTAGGTCTTTGACTTCCTTTCGAATGTATCAGCCTTTTCAATTTTTCCTGCTCCCTATTTTTCATGCCTATCTTGGCAGAATCTGAAGGTGGGGTTACATATAGTACTTTGCACCAAATGTTGGTGCAAAGTGAATGGGAGATCCTACCTCCTACCATTTTCGTCTCTCTCATGGACTTCCGTACTACCATGTGGATGTATTTCAAATCTTTGCATTTGATTACTTGGATTCCGGTAGAGGTCCACTTAGTAAAAGTGCAATCAAATGATAAAAGCTCTGCCATGCATTTTCATACTCCTTACCTTGCGCTTTGCATTTTGTTGTTCCCCTCTACCCTCAGGATATGGAGGTGCAGTAGTACCTTGCACGTTGCACCTTCCATTGGTGTAAAGTGCATGGAAGACTTTGCACTTGACCATGCACCTATATGCTTCACATATATGGTAGAGCTTTGGACCATGCCTGCACTTTTCACAATGTGTAGTCAACTCATTGACTTCTGTGAAACCCTTCCCACATGTTTTCTTTGGAAACTAAGAGATTTGACCATGTATAATTTGTCGTCCTTCTTCCACATGGTTGTATAGGTGATGTTGCATAACTCCATGTTAGAAATACATAGTTGCACGCTTCTACAACCCCTATTGCTTTCTAATGTTTCCCTCTATGTAAGCATGGTTAGCTGTATGTTGCTGCGTACTTTTCGGGGCACCAACACCCCACTTAACAATCACTCATTGGGAATGAGTTATGTAAAATCAATGAAATAAAATCTAACTCTGAGAACCTCAATAAATCTAACATGGAAACGGCTTATCTTGAGCTCTGTTCTTGATGTTTGCATTGAGGTTGTATCTAGCTGAGACAGGGAGGATAAATATCATGTTCAGCGCAATAAGCAATCCGCCAATCTTCATAAGCATTGATCTCGCCATTCCTTCCAAGGTGGGTAAGTATGTTTAATCAGTTCAAACACACGTTTATTTCTTCCGAACTTGAATCAAATTTAATATTGTGTGTTTGAGGAACGCTCCAGAGAAAGAAATAAAGACCGCAATTAATGTGCTATTGCAGATAGAATTGCATTTACCACTTAGACAAGAAAAATGTGTACATATAGAGCTGAAGTGGCATTAAATAGTCAAATGGCGTAATGAGGGCGGTCTCCCAAATAATTTATATCTTCATGAAATTATGAATCAATGGTCATAATTTGACATTAACTGTTGTGTTGAATATTAAACCAAAAAATGTTGCGATGACTGTTTGCGTGTTTGACTGTTTGGAAGAAATCGCGAGGGTGTATGGAAAATTATAAAGACTAAAAATCTTCAAATGTTACATAAGCTGCATGTCGTTTTAGTCCACCCGGCCCTAATTAATGAATTAGGGCATGGACGATGATGGGAATAGAAATGAAAATAGCTGTGCAAAATATTATATTGTTTTAGTCCATACAGTTCGGTAATGGATGAAAATTGCTGTTGATATTGGATCGTATAGGAATATAATTATTGGTAAGATGAATATAATAATTAACCTATATTTTAAAATAATACAGTGTGAATTGTGACAACATTATATTTAAACGGCTCAATATTTTAAAAAAACTGATATTAAAAAATTATTTCAATTTAACAATAAAAAATTAAATATAAAAGATTAAAACGGCTTAATATTTAATTATGTTTAACAATTTTAAATGTATGGATTTTTTTTGAAATTCAATAATTTAATTAAATTTAATTTAATTAAAAGAAAAAAATATATATTTAAATTGAATAGATTAGTTTGATCATATTAGTGTTAATGTGCTTGACAAAAAGATGTGTGTATTTGTTTCTTCTTCAAAAATATGTTATTGATGTAGTGAATGGTGTTTTTGCGATTGAAGAGATAGCCCCTATATCCCTTGGTATCTGCAGTGGACGTGCTTTTAAAGTCTAAGATATTTTATAAAATCATATGTATATTCATCTTGTATATATTATTTCTATAGATATTTTTAAAAAATTGAATAAAGTGCATGGGATTTATAATTTGTATCTTCATGTAATTTACTATTAGAAAATCAAGAATATTCTTGCATAATTAACGTAAAAAATTAATTTTATTTGATTGACGCTTAAACCACAACATTTAAATTAATTAAAGTCTCCTTCTAAATTCACAATTAAATCACCTTGTTTAAATTATAACGCTTCAAAGTTGTCTAAAGTTATATCACTATCAGTTTGTAAGAAATTAAGTTTGGATCAATTTCCAATGCTTATTCAGATTTGTGCATATCCAAACTTCAAGTTGAAAAAAATATGTTTTGATTTCCTTCATGTTTCATATTTCAGAGCTCTATGCTAATATGTTTGCAGCTATTTTAGGTATCATGGATTGATAATGGCTTTGAAAAAGAATATATATAGAGAGAGTAAGAACATCCACATTATAATGAATATAACTTAATTTAGTACCCAGAAAGCTTATTTTGAATGAACAAATTTATGTGTATATATATATATATATATATATATATATATATATATATATATATATATATATATATTTTGAACATATTAGTTAATATATATGCAATGTTATAGAAGAAAGAAAGGAAAAACAAAAAATAAAAACAAATATTCAATCTTTATAAAAATATCAGCATTGAAATATTGTGAAAAGAGAGAAATTAATGACAAAAACCTTGACTCCTTCGACATCAAGAAAAAACTCATAAATGTATAAATGTTAAACCAAAAAAAAAAAGGTTTGCCTATTCCTTGGACAAAAATCTCCTTAAATTGTCCATCATCTAGGCGAATTTCTCATGTACTTACACTCCTAAGATTAATTTTGTTTGTCTTCCAAGAAAGTTTTATGATCACAAATAAAAAGACTCTGCTTAACCAAAAAGTTTCAAATTCTAAATTATTCTCTCAAGACTTCACTTATTATCGTAGCAAACAAAAAGTTATCAAATCTTCTGCTCTATCACAAACCAAATTAGTTGCTACAGAGTGTGGCCAATTTATGAACAAAATCAAATCTTCTTGACAACTACCCTTTTTCATTTGCATGCTAAAAAGAAGCCTTACTCTTGCAATGATGGAATTTGAATACTCTAGACCCATGGTTGCTTGAGAAATCTTATTTGGAGTGGCCCACCTTGTTCTTGAAAACCTCCAATATTTCTCCCATGAAGGTGTTTGAACAAGCAAAGCAATGGTAAATGGAAAACATAGTTTACTTTTACCTTTTTGATTTTTGGCTCTAACTTGTTTTTCAACACTTTGCCTTTTTTACATTTGATTTTTTAGAATTTTACTTTAAGCATTACCTCCACAATTTTTAATGCATAGATGCATTACTTTTCACTTTTTAGCTTTTTGGGGAAATTTTGGTCTCTTTTACAGATTTGTAATTTTCCATTGTTTTGGGGAAATCTGGGTCCCATTTGTAATTTTGTTTATATTAGGGAAATCTAAAACTCAACAACAATTTTTCAATTTAAAAATAGTAAAATTATAATCGCATTTGTAGTTCACATGAAAAGATCCCTTAGGGAAATGTGAACTCAAACTGTAATATGTAATTTGTAAATTTGTAAAATTGCAAATTGTAGTTGTAGTTCCCATTTCCCTAAAAATATCCCTTAGGGAAATGGAAACTCCAATTACAAATTTTAAATTTGCAAATTTGTAGATTGCAATTTGTAGTTGCAATTTCCCTAAAAGTTCCCTTAGGGAAATGGAAACTCCACCTACAATTTATATTTTGAAAGTTTACATAATCATAAATGTCCTTAAAAATTCCCATTTGCACTAGGATCCTAAAAGAAATGAGAATTCCAACTTAAATTTACAATTTTACAAAATTGTAATTTGCCTTGAAAGTTCCCAATGGCACTATGAGCTAATGTTAATTGGTATTAACTATGGGTATGGAGATCCAAGTGTAATTTACAATTTGTACATTTGTAAAATTCCATTCTTCCATAAAATTTCCCTAAAGCTCCTCTTGAGTTGACTTTATCCATGATCTGATCAATGGATTTGGGAGATTTGACCACAATTTTTAATTTACATTATATAAATTTATTCTCATACACAAATCTCCCAAGAGCTTTTAGATCTTCTTTTAAAAATTTTGAAACTTACAATTTTTTTATTTTTCTTCTAAATCCATTCCAACCTAGTTTGGCAAATGACAATAAATGCAATTTCTTGACACTGATAGTTAAAAATAGTTTTACACCACCTAAAGATGGTCTTTGTCTGTAAATCTTGCCCTTGATGTGTAACCTCTCATATCTTTTTGAATATTGGTACAAATCATGATGTTTCTAGATCCTGAAAGTTATCTTTCACCTTAAGTTCATAAACATCCCTACACTATCCACTAACCAAACAAAAACATGTCCAATCAACTTCTTTCAAGACATATCCTATCATGATGTTTCTAGATCCTTAAAGTTATCTTTCACCTTAAGTTCGTAAACATCCCTACACTATTCACTAACCAAACAAAAACATGTCCACTCAACTTCTTTCAAGACATGTCCACTAACCTCTCATATCTTTTTGAATCTTGGTACAAATCATGATGTTTCTAAATCCTGAAACTTATCTTTCACCTTAAGTTCGTAAACATCCCTACACTGTCCACTAACCAAACCAAAACATGTCCAATCAACTTGTTAATCCACCACATTACTCAAAAATTTCTTAACAACCGTATGTAACATTTTTACCATAGATTTTTGACCACTACTGTGCTTATAACTAAGGTTTACTATGAAAAAATATATATGATACTACAAATGCTTTTCACAAAGAGGATAGTCATCTCTATTTTAAACTTATTTTCCCCATCATTTTCATATCTCTTAACTAATTTTGTAGACTCTTTCACGATAATTACCTTTTTATCAAATAACGAGCCTTTGTAGATCTTTCTTAAGGTAACCCTTATAGTTGTAGCATTGAGTTCCTAAAAATGAAATACCTTCAACCCCTTTGAATTAAACTTATGATGCTCTTGCATAAACATGGGGTGGGAAAACATTAAATCGTATGAGTTCTAGGATAAAAACAAGCATAAGCTTAAATGATATAGCTTTTCAAAATTCATGTTGATCCAGCAAAGAAACAATAACATCATGCAAAAAAGTAGTGACTGATTGATTTGGATCTTGGAAAAAGTGTGCTCAGATAGTGAACCTTCGAGGTTTCGACTCCCTTTCACCCTACTATTGTACATGAGATAACATGTGGCTTACCTTTTTAATTTGGGTGGGATTTTCAAACATTACTCTTTCATAGCCAACACATTTTAACAAGCCATGGGATCCAGAGATGGAAAATCACTTGTCCTCAATCAATCCTACAGTCAACACTAGAATTCTGACCAACTATAAAAATTTAAAATTTATTTTATTCCATTACTTTCCCTCCATGTGGGTAGGCTACGTGTAATGTGGGGATGAAAACATGATTTTTTGACTCTCATTCAAATAATGTAGGCATAAGGACCTACATGTCATGCTACCCCAGTAGTGCTTAAAACTTTGTTGCATTCATCTAAGTGATGCCTCCGTCATGTGGGCTTATGTTTTCTACCATGGACCCCTTACTAAAGTTCCCAACATATTTGGGCACCAATAATATAAATCACATATATTTCATACATTTTCATTAAACTAGATCATGTGTCCTCTCCAAGTCAGAACCTCCATTTGATTCAAATATGTCCTTTGCACGTGTATATTCATTTTAGACATATGGGCCCGCGTTATGATTAATGTTGATTCTACACCTTTAACCTCCATCAATGTGAGTTTTAAGGTCTGCCATCATCCATAAATTGTCTTAGATTTGTCTATATATAGTAGGTCATATTAAACCATTTAGACAATTGGAAGATAGGGAAGAAATATATAATAAAAATATCATATTTCAAGCTAATGTCAAAGATTCAAATATTTTTCCTCCTACTTCAAGTTCAGATTCATTGAGTCACATATTACAGAATTCGGTAATTAATTTTTTCCATTTCTTTAGGTTTCTAAACATTCCCTCAAAATTATTTGCTATATAATTCTAGGTACGGTAATTGGGTACTTTTTCCATAATAGTGTACATTAGTTTAGGACCTTGCATAGCTTTACTAAGGAAATCTATGTGCTTCTCATGACCATCTTCATTCTTTTGCAATAGGATATCAACAAGAGTATTGTTTGATGTAAAAGAGAATACCTGAAATGACATTGTGTAATCAGGACTAGCCAACTTAGGAGCAAACTTTAAAGCTTCCTTGATGTCACTAAATGCTTACATAGCCCTCTCCTCCCACTTGATGGTCTGGTCTTTCTTCAACATAGAAGTAATAGGCAAAGTAATCAATATGAAATTAGACATAAACCTTCTTACAAAGTTAATTTGTCAAAAGAAATATTGAATTCCTTTCTTGGACTATGGGATATGCACTTTATCAATGTCTTTGACCCTTTCAATATCAATCACGACACCCTTCTTGGACACTATATGTTCCAGCAACTTGGTTTTATCCACTTCAAAGTGGCACTTCTTTGGATTAAGTGAAATACTAAACTCACTGTACCTAATCAAAACCTTTTTTAAATGATTCAAAAGCTCTTCTCTTATTTTGAATTACACAGTAATATCATCTTGATACATAGTAATAAACTAATTAATTATCCCTATAACGGCAACATCTATAGATTGCTAGAACATTGCACTAGCATTCATCAATTTAGAAGGCATCCACATATATAAATAAGTGCCCCATGGTATAGTGAATATAGTTTTGGGCCTCTCAGATTCTTTCACCACAACCTCATTATAAATTGAGAAACCATCGAATGTGGACAATAATTTTGAACTAGTGAATCTTTGTAATAGGTTATCCATATTGGGCAAGGGATAATTATCTTTTTAAGAAGCTTTGATTAGATTCCATAAATCCACACACAAGCAGATATCACCATTATTTTTATGTATAGGGACTAAATTTGTAACCCATGAGGAGTACCTGATGGGCTGAATGATACCACCATCCCTTAGCTTCAACTCCTCTCGCATCTTAGTGGACAGGATGGGGTTAATGGGCATATGTTTTTACTTGTAAGGTTTGATACCAAGGTATAATGGGATGACGTGCTAGAACAAGTCTTCCCTATACATTTTTATCTCAGATAAGACAATGCTAAGCAGTCTTGGTACATCCTTAGCAGTTGCATGTAAGGTTTCTTCTTAGTTGCACTTAAGTGAGTACCCAACCAAACCATCCTTGGATTCCCATGAGAACCCAAGTTACGCTCAATTACATCTTTTGAAATTAATGAATCTCTTGGCTTGATTTTATTAGCTCCATAAAAAATGCTTGTAAATTTACCAGTCCTCTTGGAATAGTTTTTGTCTTCAGTTAAATAATGTCTTTCCAAATCAAGGTCTCTTTCCCATCAAAAACCTAAACTATGAATTCCATGTCTATGAGATGATCATGGAACTCAGATTCATAGTTTAGAAACATTTTAATTTGTTCATCATCATCAAAGACCTACTAGTGATGAACATTGTCTAGGATTAAAGGCCTTAAAATCACCTTTGCCTGATACTAACAACAAGGGCTTATATTTACAATGTCAAATTGATCACCCATCCCTAAAATTTTGTCAGATTCTTGGTTGAAACTTCTTGATGTTTGCATTGAGGTTGTATCTATCATGTTCAGCGCAATAAGCGATCCGCTAATCTTCATAAGCATTGATCTCGCCATTCCTTCCAAGGTGGGTAAGTATGTTTAATCAGTTCAAACACACGTTTATTTCTTCCGAACTCGAATCAAATTTAATATTGTGTGTTTGAGGAACGCTCCAGAGGAAGAAATAAAGACCGCAATAAAGATATTATTGCATTTACCACTTAGACAATAAAAATGTGTATATATAGAGCTGAAGTGGCATTAAATAATCAAATGGCGTATTGAGGGCGGTCTCCCAAATATTTTATATTTTCATAAAATTATGAATCAATTTTCATAATTTGAAATTAACCGTTGTGTTGAATATTAAACCAAGCAATGTTGCGATGATTGTTTGCGTGTTTGACTGTTTAGTCCACCCGCATATTGTTTTAGTCCACAGACGATGGCATGGACGATGATGGGAATAGAAATGAATACAGCTATACAAAATATTATATTTAAAAAGAGCACATTTTTTAAATATTTCAGTAGAAACAATTTTGTGTCTGGCATAGCATCCCATGAAAACAATTTTGCTTAAACCGTTATGTCAAACACTTCACGGCGTTTATGTATACTTCCAAATTTTTGCTTCGTAGTGTGGATATATTTGTGATTGGAAACAAATAATAACGGTGCCAATTCATTCATCCCACGTTGTTGTCTTCACAAACTGTAATAAATATATTTTTTTAGTATTAAATATTTGATAGAGCAATTCAAAGTTCTACTACATAATTATAATAATATTACAAAAATAATAAGTAAACTTGTTAATTTCTAATTAATTTAATTAAATTTGTTTGTATGTATTGCATACTTTGATGTGTTTAAATTTAGAAATTATTTATGTCAATTCTATAGTAGTTATGTAGCATGTAATTAATAGTTTACAATTACGCTAAATCTTAAATTTAATATTATCTTGTTTATTTTATAGAAAATTCAATTTTAAATTTGATGTCTATTTTATAATCATTTAAATATTTTTATAAGAGTGTTAATATTTTCAAATGCATAAGGATAGATCAGGTAAACTACAAATAAGTTTTTTTTTTTAAAATCCTAAACATTTGTGTTAAGGCTCAGAATATGCCCTTCACTTTTCTGAAATCATTCATGGGTTGTTAATTACTTATAGAGACCTCTAATACTTATTATTTTAGTTCACTAATTTTTATCAAGGATATATAATACTTATACGATTTTAAAAATAACTTATCAAATGTAACGCATGATTAAAAATTCATCAAATACAAAACATGATAATATTTATAATGTGTGTGTGTGCACACATATTCAGACATAATATGTATGTATGTATGTATGTATGTTTGTATGTATGTATGTATGGATGTATGTACACATATGCATATATGTACACATATGTATATATGTACACATGTACATATATGTACACATTTACATATATACATATATGTACACACACACACACACACACACACACACACACACACACACACACACACACACACACACACACGTGTGTGTGTGTGTGTGTGTGTGTGTGTGTGTGTGTGTGTGTGTGTGTGTGTGTGTATTCTTGGAGATTTAATAGGTTTTGGCTATTTAACTTATTCCCAAACATCTGCTATAATAGAAATGTAATCTTCCATAGTTAAGGTTTTGAGTCCAATAGCAATCCTTGAATTTGAGATCAATAGTAGTTAAAAGGTCAAGGTTGACATCTATATTCACTTGGATACAAGCGAAGGTGGTGTGTGAATATTCCATAGTAGAAGCATCCGCCAACGACATGTCATAAAGTGAATTAACAATAGCCATAAGGCAGGGTTGAGACCACAAGTACTGGGGGAGATGCCATAAAAGAATGAAAATGAACCTTCTATTAAATGATCCAATCAGGGAGTTGAATGATGGGACCCACGGCTTCATTAGAAAAAAATTATAATCCTAGTGTTAGATCCAATCTTTGAAAATATTGCTCTTTTCTTCAAGGATATTAAAAACCATAAAGAATAAAACCCTATCACATGGTTAAATATCTAGTTTATCTTCCATTAGTGGTAACCATGACAATGATATGCACTTGTTGAGAGGAGGGATGCTTGGGAACAAGAGATTGAACTTGTAGATTAATCCCCAGACCACGAACCAATCTTCATTTTCTTGTACCTCCTTAATCTCTACATCCTCAATGGAAACTAAAGGGTTTAATTTTATCTTGCATAGACGATTTACCATAGGTTTGTCTTTCTAATCCACCACACTTTCTCTTTTTGAAACATTCAAGATATTTTTATAGCAAAATATTTGACATTATCTACCTTCACAGTCCTTCTCGAACCTATAGGTCTTGAGATGCTTCATGAACCTATAGGTTGAAGTTGTTATTTGAGATTGGATATGCTAACTCCATAAGTTGGTGTCGATGTTCGATCTCCTCTTCCTGATCATTTTTCATGTCCAAAACTTCAAATTTGGGAGACACAAGTGAATACACTACTCTATCACCATCCTATATAAAATGTTCTCTTCTAATGGATTTTCTCGCCCAGTGCATATGCCCTACCTTCAAATATTTCATTTTACTTTTTTAACCAAATACACTAACTTGTCTTTCCATTAACAAAATGCATTTCATGTTAGAAACCCTAGCTTCAAGAATCATGCTCATTTTTATTTTATATATGTTCAAATTATTAATTCAATAAACATTTTAAATGCAATATTTTTTATTTATTTAAAATTTAAATCTTTTTAATATTTATTCATATTTTAAATATTTTTTCTGAAATACATTTGAAATATTTAAATCAATGTTCGGATTAAGGTAACTCTACATTTGATTAGTGTAGAATCTAAACCAGACACATAAAGAGGTATGAGTCCCCCAAGGAACAAAAATAAAAAAAAGGAGTCAAAGGTTGAGAAACAAAAGGGGTCAAACTAGTTAGTGGTCCAACAAACCCAAAAAACTAAGAAAAAAGGAAGACTAGATAAACCACAAAAGCAAAAGGGGACCCGTCAAAAATATACTAGCATAATAAGACCAAAAGAGGGATATTAAGGAATGAACCATAGCTTATCTTTATCCATATTGTGAATAGAGTCTAGAGTCTCACTTTTAGGGGGGTCAAAATCTCTCCCATCATTCCTTTTAGCATCAATTTATCCACCCAAATAATTTAAAATTATGACATTTCTTATAAATTATTGCATCTTAGTACATGAGTCCCTGAAATGTCCTATCAAGCTTCAAAACTCATAGATCTCTTTTTCTCTGAAAAATAGATAGGTAGGTTCTAGGAGAGAAATTGAGGACCTAAGTTGAACGAAGGTGGGGAGCATATTATCCTTTTTAACAAGGACATATTCTAGCCAAGATCATCATTCTCCTATTACTAGTCATTGAGTCGATGATAGCTTATGTTATATTGATTTATGCAATGTTTATAAGGATTCTATTATCCTAGAAACAAGGAATGAGACTAGGCATCTCAATCCACATAGGGGTTTTATCCATTTTGAAGTTCAAGGAGGACCACTTAAGCTTCCAGTGTTGAAGTATAAGGAATAATATTCCCACGAATAAAAGACATTCATTTAGGATTTTAAGGCAATTATCCTTGATATCAAATGAGAATAACATGAACCCATTATCCATAGCCATCATGTTGAAAACTCTAGAATCAACCCACTTCATTTTCATCCAATTCCTGATAGCATCTATGTTGTGCCATCTACAACACAGTCTTGCCGATAAGAGAGTTACTGTATTTGGCTTCTGCATCTTTAACAATCTTGTCAGGAATGTACAACATCATGTTCTTGATTGACTAATCATTGGTTGGGTTCAAGGAATTATGCTTCTGCTTGTTCTTGGAACTTGGGTTGGACTCAAGCTTGTCCATCCAACCAATGAGAACAAATGAGTTATCATTGTTACTTGCACATTTTTTGGTTCTAACAATGCACAAGTTACACTTTGCCCATTCATAAGATAATTTTTTCTTGTGTAGGGAAGCCTTTGAATGCACCTTAAACCAATTTTTTTTGGGAGTGGATATTGATTCAAAATTCAAACTTGAAACATTAAACAACTTATAACAAAATTTCAAACGACTTGTATTGCTAACACTGAAGAGATGAAAAAAAAATTTAGCGCACAATACCTACCATCATAAATATATTCCATGCCATGAAATGATATATTATCAAAAAGTGAACTTTATATATTGTGTTGAGCATCAATTATAGTACTCTCCTAAATAAATTTTCATTGATTAATGACAAATAACATCAATCAAACTACATTATTATATTAAAAACTATTCATTAATAATTTTGTTAATTTTTCATCAAATTTTCATTTATTGGTGATGAAAGTCATTAATTAACTAAATCAATAATTTGAACTAGAAAGAATAATCTATGAATAAAGAAAATTGGTTTCAAACTCTATGGTATGACTATAATATTGCATTTTTGTGACTATGATATTAAATTTTTTAATTAATTAATAAATAGAACATAATTTTAAATAATTATAAAATAGGTATCAAATTTAAAAATAATTTTTTCATACAATAATAAAATATTATTAAATCTAATATAAAAAATGATTATTAATTACCCATTACATTCCAACCAGCTACCATTGTATTAACATAAATAATTGTTATATTTAAACATGTGTAAGAATGAATTACAAATGATTTTTAAAAAAATAAAATTATAAATTAATAAATCAAACTAGGGATGCCAATGCTCCAAACATGGGAAGGCATTATCTTGAGGTCTACTCTTGTTGTTTGTATTGAGATTATATATAGCTGAGATGGTGGATAAATATCATGATCAAGACAATAAATATGTTTATAAGAATTGATCTCACCATCCTTCAAAGATGGGTAGGTATGTTTAATTAGCTCAAACAATTCTATATTTCTTCTGAATATAAATCAAATCTAATATTGTGTGTTTGAGGAATACTCAAGCAGAAGTAATAAAGACCACAATTAATGTGTCATTTCACTTGTCATTTAGATGAGAAAAATGTGTATATATTAAGCTAAAGTTGCATTAAAAATCAAATGGCATATTGAGGGTGGTCTCCTAAATATTATACATCTTCCAAAAATTATGAATCAATGTTCATAATTTGACATTAGGTGTTTGTTGAATATTAAATCAAACAATGTTTGGATTAGTATTTGCATACTACCTTGTGCATGTATTTTAAACCATTTTATTTGATCACTTAATTTTCAATTAAAGTCCATGGTGGTAGGTGCACTTGGTCAATGTGAAATAAAATTAAAAATCTTTGACATGAATTTTTTAACTCCATACCTCAGTAGACCTTCAACCCTTCCCTTGCACTTTGCATTTTGTTATTCCCTTCTACCCATGAGATGTGAATGTGTGACAACATCTTACATTTTATACCTTGAGTTGGTGCAATGTTTATGGAGGACTCTGCACTCCACCATGAACCTATATGCTTCACATATTTGGTAGAGTTTTAGACCATCCCAACACTTTTCACAATGTGTAGCCAACTCATTAGCTTTTATGATACCCTTACCACATGTTTTCTTTGGAAAATAAGATATTTGACCATGTTTAATTCTCTGCCCTTTTTCCATGTGGCTAGATAGGTGATATGGCATAATTCCATGTTAGAAATACATAGTTACATGCTTATAAAATCCCTGTTGGCTTGTAATGTTTCCCTCCATGTAGGCATGCCTAGGAAATTTTTGTTACATTCATTTTGAGGGACCAAAATTGGCTCTCACTTGGTGTTAGACACTCTGTATGGGTGTGTAAAGAAGCATAAAATATAATACCAAATGCTAATCCATTAGGCCATGGAGTCAACACAAGATAATTTCATTGTAAAAAATTATCTTGACATGCACACCAAGCCTACAAATAATATAATTTATTAAGAAATATATGACTACATGGTGCGTTTCTCTCCTTGTAGGGATTGCTCCAACCCATTTGGTGAACTAATCAATTGCAACTAAAATCCATCTATGCCCAACGCATGATGAATCAATGATTTCTATAATGAAATCCATTCCCCATTATCTGAATAAGCCTTCAATAATCACAAACTGTAAGGGAAGATAACCTAAAGCTTTCATCGTCTCAGTAAAGTGTTAACATTTCTCACACCTTCTGACCATTTGATAAACATCCCTAAAAAATGATGGCCACTAATAACCAGCTCTCAAAATTTTATGATCTATAACTTTAGGTGCAAAATGGCCACTAAAAACTCCTCTATAGAAGTCCTCAATTAGGACATTAGTCTATTCTTCTATCACACATCTTAGGAGAACTGCATCTAGATTCTTCCATACAAGTCCATTTTCATTCAAGAGTTACTTTTGAGAGACAAGTTTTAGATTTTTCCTTTGATTCTTATCAAAGTTAGGGGACAATTCAAATTTTTCAAGTAGTAAAAAATGCCCTTATAACATGGAGATGCATTAAATTGACTCAAGGAATCATCAATACTAAAAACAATAGTGTTTACCTCAACAACTTGCAAATTGGTCTCAGCAATAAGCTTAGGTAGACCCATCCCTCTTTCCAAATTCGTGGTTTGGATATCCATGTCATACTCTTATAACTTTGTTGACCCACCTATACTATTTGCTAGATAAGTCAGTCTGAGTTAAAATGTCTTTCACCATGATGTTTAGGATGCAGGCAATAATCTGTGAACTTAGAATATATGGCCTAAATGTTTTAACAGCCTTAAAAAAAGCTAAATATTATTTTTCCATAATAGTGTACTTTAGTTCAGGACCTCGCATAGCTTTAATAAAGAAAGCTATGTGCTACTCATGGCCATCTTCATTCTTTTCCAATAGGAGAAAAATAAGAGTATTGTAAGATGTAAAAGAGAATGCCTAAAATGACCTCATGTAATCAGGACTAGCCAAGATAGGAGCAAACTTTAAAGCTTCCTTGATGTCACTAAATGCTTACATGGCCTTCTCCTCCCACTTGATGGTCTGGTCTTTCTTCAACATAGAAGTAATAAGCAAAGTAATCAATATGAAATTAGACATAAACCTTCTTACAAAGTTAGTTTGTCAAAATAAATATTGAATTCCTTTCTTGGACCATGGGATAGGCACTTTATCACTGGCTTTGAACCTTTCAGGATCAATCATGACACCCTTCTTAGACACTATATGTTCCAGCAACTTGGTTTTATCCACTCCAAAGTGGCACTTCTTAGGATTATGTGAAATACTGAACTCATTATACCTAATCAAAACCATTGTTAAATTATTCAAAATATCTTTTCTTATTTTGGATTACACAGTAATATCGTCTTGATACATAGTAATAAACTAATTAATTATCCATGTAAATGTAGCATTCATAGATTACTAGAATATTGCACTAGCATTCATCAATTCAGAAAGCATCCACATATATAAATAAGTGCCCCATGGTATGGTGAATATAGTTTTGGACCTCTTAGATTTTGTCACCACAACCTAACTGTAAATTGGGAAACCATCAAATGTGGACAATAATTTTGAACTTCTGATGCTTTGTAATAGGTTCTCCATATTGGGCAAGGGATAATTATCTTTTAAATAATCATTGTTTAGATTCCATAAATCCACACACAATCAGATATCAAGATAATTTTTATGTAAAAGGACTAAATTTATAACCCATGAGGAGTACCTAATGGGCTAAATGATACCACCATCCCTCAGCTTCTTTAACTCCTCTCGCATCTTGGTGGCCAAGATGGGGTTAATGGGCCTATGTTTGTACCTTTAAGGTTTGATATCAAGGTATAATGGGATAACATGCTAGAATAATTCTTCCCTATACATTTTTAGCTCAGATAAGACAATGCTAAGCAATCTTGGTACATCCTTAGAAATTGCATGTAAGATTTCTTCTTAGTTTCACTTAAGTGAGTACCCAACCAAACCTTCCCTGGATTCTCATGAGAACCCAAGTTGCACTCAATTACATCTTTTGAAATGAATGAATCTCTTCGAATAATTTGTGTCTTTAGTTAAATGATGTCTTTTTAAATCAAGGTCTCTTTCCCATAAAAAACCTAAACTATGAATTCCATGTCTATGAGATGATCATGGAACTGAGCTTCATATTTTTGAAACCTTTTAATTTTTTTGATCATCATCAAAGACCTACTAGTGATGAACATTGTCTCGGATTAAGGGGCTAAAAATAGCCTCTTTTTGATACTGACAACAAGGGCTTGTATTTTCAATGTCAAATTGAGCACCCATCCCTGCATGTTTGTCAGCTTCTTGGTTGAAACTTCTATCATGATAACAAATATTAAATACATCAAAAAACTCCAATAATTCCCAAATATCATTCCAATATTGTTTTAATCTTTTATTTTTTTGGTAAAAGCATTGTGTAATTACTTTACCACCAACTTAGAATCAACCTTAAGAATTGGATATTTAATTTCATCTTCATAGGCATTCTATAGACCATGCAAGAGTGCCTCATACTTAGCGATATTGTTAGGACACTGAAAATAAATCTAGAAAGCAAACATAAAACATTTACCATTGGGGGCATAGAAGACAACCCTAGATCCATTTTCAAGATTGGAGCAAGATCCATCAAAGCACATCTTCTAAAACACATTATTTTTTTAGGCTCAACATCAATAACAATAGGAAATTCACTAGTAGCTACATTCCCAACAAAGTTGCCAAGGTCAATGTCCATGTACAACACATCACTGAGAGCATGTCAGATCTTCAATCACATATAACATCTTTGTCTCTCTATAAAGTCTATCCATCTTACCCTCGAAAGGAATGGTGGTTTAGGAAAGGTTCATCTATACACTTCTACCCATGCTCACAGTCTACTTATGAGACAATAACATCCCACATTTAGGTGGGACATCTACAACCACAATGCCCTTGTTCAAGTACTTTCCAAGATGAACTACAAACTTCACCACTATTCCCTTAACTTATCCAAAAACTAGAGCCTCTCATGAGTCTCTGGCATAACACTTACCAAAGGTTGTTGTGATCTTGAATACAAGCTCGTTGGAGATATCGAAGGGCATCACATTGTAAGAAGCACCAAAGTCAAAAATGTAATTATGAACAATTAAACCAATGATCAGTAAAGTCATATAAAATATATCTTCATTTAGATGAATTTATACCAATTCCATCCCCAAATAGACCTCCAAGGTTGGTTCAATAACCTCTTCTGATTCTTCATCTTCTTTTGGGATTGTTTGGGGTAACTCAATTTCATTTACAACTAACCTTTTACAAAATTCTAAATATTCAAATGCCTTCTTTCTATGTTCAAGTATTCACAATAACTCAATAAGTGGTATATTGACCTTTATTTGACTCAACACTTAAGCCATATCACACACACTATATGGAGGAAGTTGTGTGTTTAGTGAAGGGTTAATGACACCTTCAACTAGAATACAATCACATAAAATCTAAATAAGATAAGGCTTGGGTGGTTCTAAAACTTTGACAACAGCCTTCAAAATTGGATTTTTCTTAAGCTCATTAGTACCCTTAGGAATGCTAGACAAAATGGGTGTTCTATTTAATCCTAACAGAAGAACCTCTAGGCTTAGTAACTTAGGCTACAGGTGCCATTTTGGAAGGTTCTTAGACAATTTTACCTTTTTTCATCCTTGTTTGCATTCCCTACCTTTGAATTTGTAGTAGCAATGTCCTAAGGAGTATCACCTATTTGCCTACTTCTCATGTTGTAGTCATACTTCTGGGTAGCTATGGCATTAATTAATAACTACCTTTCCTCAACTGATGGAATGGCCCCAAGATATTTCTTGATCATCATGGAGCACAAGAAATCAAAATCATTAACATGCAACTCATATACTTGTGCCACATTAACATCACAAGCAAAGTTGAAAGTTTGAACACTTTCCAATTTTACAAGACTCTAGAGGTGATCATTCATAGTATCAGTAAATAACTCTATGGAGGAAATCAATTCATCCCAAGGTGTTTGACAATCAAACATAAAAATCTCATAGTCAAATGATGCATACTCAGGTTCAGATGGATCTTCATCATCTTCTTCAATTTTATCACATGGAAGGTGTGGAAGGAAACTTTTATCACACCAAACAATCTCTATATCAAAATTTACAATAACTACCTTGGCATTTAATGGATCAGACACTTCTTTTACATCCCCTCTATTTTTATTTCTATTCATTCTCTTTTCATTTACAGGCCTCTTCCCTCTGTCATTATCTCAATTATGAAAAGTAGGCCACCTTTGTGCTTGATTTGGATTTGGAGACCTTTCATAACCAGCATAGACCTGAGGGACCCCATTTTTAGCTCTTGCAAACTTATACGACATTTATTTGACAATAAAGGGCAAAGTTTTGATAGTTTCTTCCAAGTTGGTTGTCTTTTTAGGCAGTGTTTTTTTTTAAAAATCGACCAACTTCAAATCAGCCCTCTTGTTTAATGGATTTCCTATAGCCTTGATGTTGTTCTCAATTGTAATGTCCATATTGAAATCCAATAACAAGTTAGTAGGAACCTTGTCCCTAAAGAAATATGTAGACTTTTTATTAAAGGCATCACAATACTTTATCAAGCACATTGTATCAATGGGCCTAATGTTTTTGAGTAACCACATCAGGGTCTTGTTGAACTAAGTGTTGAATTCCTACAAACACTCATTATAATTATTCTTGATATTCTCAAATTTAGCCAAGATAAACCTTGGATCAATCTTAGCACCATACTAAATACTAAAAATATTTTCCATATCTTCCCATGAATCAATGTATCTAGTGGGAAGGGATTAAACTATTCATGATCATCTTCCTCTATTGTGTGCACAAACAAGTTGATGCACACATCCTCGTTCTCAACCTCATAATCTTCAATGATATTTTGAAAAGCCCTTAGGTGTTGATCATCACTGACTACATTGTTCCATTGAAATTTTGGGAGGTATTTCCTAACTTCATTTGGGACCTTATAAGGAGAGCCTTCCATCTAATCAAAACTTATAGACTAGAATATAGGAATGCCGAATGTAGGATGTGCATTTTCATCTTCATCCCTATGCTTCATAATTATTTCAATTATAGGTTCAAGAACAAATGGTAAAGGGACACAAGGCACTGAATGAGGTGGACTTGGTGGACCAGACTTGGGAGGGGATTCAACTAGTTGAGATAGAGTTGGAAAATAAATAGGACTATTTGTTTTAGAATTAATAATATGTTTGTGATAGTTGTCAACAATGAGGAGTTCAAAAAAAATATCAAGACTATCAAAATCTTGGTAGTCTGAAGAGTCTTTAGAAGCTAAACCTTGCCCTTCAAAAGGCCTCCAAACTTGTCTCCGTCTTTTTGATGCAAACTTCAGGGCAAGACAAGTCTTTTGGATGAGTCACCTTTGAAAGATGATCTAAATCCTTCCAGATTAGTAAATTAAAAAGAATGCTCAAATATGAAATGAATATATTCAAAATAGGCACTAATATTCCTTGAAAACAGGTGATAAATTTAGAGTCACCAATAGAAATAAAATTTTAGAGTGTAACATTCATAAACTATTTGTGATGCATGCTGAAAACATACTTTGTTGAGTTTAATGATGATATAATACGCAAAGACACTAATATTTAAAAAATTATGTTCAAAAGGGAAATGATACCTTTCAACATGGAATATTAACAACCCTTTATAGTAAACATAACCGAAATGAAATTGTCAAACCTCAAATCGTACCACATCCCCAAGTGGAGTATTTCAATGTTGATGGTCAAGATATTCAGCTCAATGTAGTAATAGTAGAGAACTTCACAAGGTGAAATACTCATAGATTTACCTCTCTACAAGAGTCCTTGGAAACACAAGTTACCTAGGCTTTAATTTAATCCTTGGCAATGGTACCACAAGAGTGTTGGTTACTAGTTGTACACCTTGTACGCTTGGCCTTGCACACATGAGGGAAATGGAAAGCAATGATGAAAAAACTACCTATATGTCATTGTATTCTATGGATTGTTTGACATCAAGATTAGAATGAAATGCAAAAGATGACTTTGAGGCACATATAGAGGGTATTGTTAACTCCTTTCTACTTTTGGCTCTATCTAAACCAAGGTGAGAGAACCTATGGGGTAGCTTGCTCACATGGAGGGATTTTACACTTCAATCTCCATGGTGATTCTTGGCACAAAAGGGAAATATGACCAAAGCATAACCAAGTCTACACACTTCACCCATGACGGGTTGTCACATGAAATACACAAATGCTTTATGTCATACACAAACTACAAAAGATAGATGATAAGATGACTACAATCTTATGTTTTAAAAAATATTCAACAATAAGGGCTAAATGGAAAAATGTATCACTAGGATTTCAAGCACAAATTACAAGCACATTTCAAATATGCAAGATCTTATGTGTCTTCAAGGTAAATAACACTTATGTTATGCAAAGGATGTGTTAAATGCAGGGTAATACATGGTAGGATAGTTAGATAGTTATAGAAAAGAGGATGGTATGCTGGAGGTTTTCAAACATCATGGTTTCTTTCAAGATACATGACATCACTTGTTACAAAGATGTATAAAAAATGGCATACAAGCTAGTGGAAACTACCAGGAGTGATTTGAATCCATTGGTGCCATTATAATGAAAATATCCAAATAATTCTTGAAACCCTTGAACATACACTGCAACTAAGATTTCAAATAATTTTTCATTAGTAGTGAGCATAGAGCAAGATATCCAATCAGCTGAACCATCAAAACATATCATTGTGTTTCATCAATAGAAAAGAGTAAGAACTACTAATATTTTTCATTAACTTGGAAAGAGATCTTACATACAAAAATGTTTGGAAATGTTGCCATGGCGACAACCATGGTGGATTTGCTCCATTTTAGACAGGGGAGACATAGATAAATTCTATCAAGACTTGCTAATGGTTATACAAGCTACAACCACCTTAGCAAGGGAGGAAAAGTACACACACAACAATGATCCCATTGTTTTGGAAAAGCCTATACCTAGAGAAAATAAGGAACTAATAGCAATAAACAACCTATGAGTAGGAGACAAGCCTTCTATTTTTACATTTTCCAAACCTTCAAATCTAGGAATAAGAGTTGCAACTTGAAAAGGTCAAAAACACCCCTTCAAGTTCTACGAATATGCTCCCGGTTGGAAAAAAATCTTTTTCACACTTGGAATCTTCATGTATTTGCAAAGAAAAAGATCCCTCTAACTGCCTATACAATAAATGATGGAAATTTTCAATAACCCATTGCTCTCTTTGGCTGGAAATGGATTTCACACAAGCTAGAAGAAGAATTTTCATGGTGGAGGCCAAACAAACTTTGTCTTCTTATGTAACTACCTTGGGAATGCCCTGGACAACATCCTTGCATAGTTAGAACATTCAACACTTTTAATGATGGCATGAATATATTCTAGATCCATGGATATATGAATAATCTTCCTTGGAGTGGCCCACCTAGATCTTGAAAACCTGTAATTTCTCTCACATGGAAGAGCTAGGGCAAATAAAGCAAATGAAAACACAATAACTTATGTGTATTTCACCCTTTTTACTTTTTAGTTCTAAACTTACATATTTACCTTTTCTAATTTGTACTTTTACATTTTTGCAAATTTAGCCTTTTCCACTTTTACTTTTGGTTTTTGACAAATTTTTCTTTTTTATAATTTCTTCCATATTTCCTTTTTTAATGCATAAATGCATTATGTGCACTTTTCACCTTTTGGGTAACCTAGTCCTTTAATGCAAATTCTCACCAACTGCAATTTGTGCCATGTAAAATTTGCACCAAGTGTAATTTGCATGGTACTTTCCCCACTAAAATCTCCATTTATAGCTCACAGAATCCAAATAATGGAGTGAACTTTGCACTTTGCACCAAAAGTTGGTGTGAAATGTAAGTCAACCTCCCAGCTCTACCAGACATTACTTTGTGCCTTTTCAAGCATTTTTACAAGGTTCAATTTAAGAAATTAAACTTTTTCATAGTGCTTTTAAAACTTAACCTTCCCGGGGAACCTGAGGTATTTTCTGCACCTTTTGTTGAAACTTGCAAATTTTGGATTTTTCAAATTTTACCCAGTTTCATTTCCAACAAAGAAACCTATATATGATTTTTACAGTAACCCAACCTTTTCCAAATGTGGCTAGCCAACACAACCTACAGCCATGGATATTTATCAAATCAAAGATCCTTTAATCAATGCATAAGAAATGACATTACATTATTTTAGCATTACATGGAATTGTCACTGTGTTCAAAAGGACAAGAACAAAGGCCCGTAAAACATTCAACCTATCACCAATAGGTTCTTTAACCTGTATGCTCCTTCAAGTTGATCATAGAAAGACGTTGTCACATCATTATATGACAATCCAAGAATAATATGAGTACCAGATGAGGATTTACAGGTTCTGACAACTCCCTTGAATTTGATAATAGTGGAAATTGCAGAACACCTCTGACTTTCTTCTCATAAAGCTTTCCTCTTAGACTTTATATCTATTTCTATTTTTTTTAAAACTCATTCCCTTCTCATCTTTTTCATTCAAGTGACCAGTCATTCAACAACTCAAAAGATGACTTGCCATAAAGATACTATGAAAGGCATTGAGATGAAAATCAAGATGAAAAGTCAAGATGAATACATTGAAGCCATGGCTGTAAATCTTTTTAAATATCAACATCTGGCAGAATAGTCAGAAATAAATGTCAGGTGCTAGTCATTCCACCTTGGACATCTATCAAAATTTAAGCTTTGACGAGGAGTTTCATTAAAACAAATGCATACCCAAGGTCTAAAACCAATATGCAGATAGTACCTATCTCTTCATGCCAAGCAGTTGGTTCTTTGACTTCCTTCCGTATGTATCAGCCTTTTTAATTTTTCCTGCTCCTTATTTTTCATGCCTATCTTGGCAGAATTTGAAGGTGGGGTTACATATTGCACTTTGCACCAAATGTTGGTGCAAAGTGCATGGGAGATCCTACCTCCCACCATTTTCCTCTCTCTCATGGACTTTCGTACTACCATGTGGATGTATTTCAAATCTTTACATTTGATTACTTGGATTCCGGCAGAGGTCCACTTAGTCAACGTGTAATCAAATGACAAAAGCTCTACTATGCATTTTCATACTACTTCCCTTTCACTTTGCATTTTGTTGTTCCCCTCTACCCTCAGGATATGGAGGTGTGGTAGTACCTTGCACGTTGCACCTTGCATTGGTGCAAAGTGCATGGAGGACTCTGCACTCGACCATGCACCTATATGCTTCACATATATGGCAGAGTTTTGTTCCATGCCTACACTTTTCACAATGTGTAGTCAACTCATTGACTTCTACGATACCCTTCCCACATGTTTTCTTTGGAAACTAAAATATTTGACCATGTTTAATTTGCTTCCCTTCTTCCACGTGGTTGTATAGGTGATGTTACATAACTCCATGTCAGAAATACATAGTTGCACGCTTCTACAACCCCTATTGCATTCCAATGTTTCCCTCTATGTAAGCATGGCTAGCTGCATGTTGTTGCATACATTTTGGGGCACCAACACCCCACTTACCAATCACTCATGGGGAATGAGTTATGTAAAACCAATGAAATAAAATCCAACTCTGAGAACCTAAATAAATTTGGGTTTTGATTTTTTTATTTGAGTGTTCGATTGAATTTGTAATTTGAGTAGGTGCATAGGGAATAAAAATAGTCTAAATTGATCCTTTTAATTCTAAATTTTAAAATATAATGTAATTTGGAGTTTGATTTGAGCCCATTAAGTATGCTACTAAATAAATCACTTGAATGATTATGTGGGTATTAGATTAGGGTAAATATATCCCCTTACATCCAATTGGAACAACCTAGTTTTATTTGAGGCATGATTTTCTTAAATTGAATACCACACTGAATAAATTCACTCATTTTTTTTCATAATGGATGAAATTAGGGATAATTGAGTGCCTTAAACATAATTGAAACAACATAATTTTTTTAGAGTCCAAATTTTCCATATTAAAACCCCTCCCTTCATCCATTTACTAAATTGGTTCCACTGAGGGACTCAAATGGTGAAAATAAAACATAATAAATGTAATTGTTGAAAACTAATGTGTTTTTGCATTCAATTTTCCTTAACTAGGTTCCTTATTAAATAATTCATTAAGCATTTGTATCAATTTATTCATTTTTTCCATTAGTAAAACTTCATTATCACCTAGAATGTTTATGAGATACACACCACCTATCAATCAAAGTTGGGAGTTAGAGAATATTAATAAATCTATACATGTGTTATACCATGAATATCACCAACAAAAAAATAACAATTTCTATGCATGTACATTTACATTTATGTACCAATATAGTATTACTAAAAAAAATAACATATTTAAAAATACTAAAATATTATATTAAACACATGGAACGCTCGATTTTGGATTCAAAAAAGCTACTAGACATGATTTTTTTTTTGAAGTAGGTAGTGGGATATGTTTATTTATTTTCTATAATGTTGCTAGTCCTTCCATTATTTTTTTCAAAGTTGTTTTTTGTATTAGATATGCTATGATATTTAACATTTGGGTGACATTATTGTGACTTTAGAACATGTTACATTAAAAAGTGATGTAATGTAGTGATACATATTGGAAAAAAATATGTTGATGTGGTAACTAATAATAAGGTGAAAAATTTAGGTATTGGTCAATGGAGAGCATTATGAATGTTAAGGTTTTGAAACTGAGTTTTCACTAGGTAGTGTCAAATGGTCGTGTGGTGGATGTTGGGGTGGACAATGCAAATTTGAAGGCTACATCAAATATCTACGGTATACAAAGGGATGAGCTAATGGGAAACGTAGGTCGAAACCCTATGAGACTTAACTCGGAAGGTGTACCAGTAATGATAGAGGCTCTGATTTAGATCCAGGTGGTCACAACATTGGTAGATAAAACTAATAAAGGTGATCTATATGGGTTATTTGGATTGGAGGAAGGATTCATACAAAAATAATAGGGAAACCTAATTTGATAATAGGGAAAGAAAAGTCATGGCATGCAAAACCCATTACTATTGTTAAATAGATAACTTGGATGGATAGGACAAATGTTATGACAATGAATTCTTTTGGTGTATGAAATATCATCACTTTGGTCTCTTGTGCGGATAAGGAACTTCAAGAGGTTCTTAAAAATGAGGAATGGATCACTAACCGATTTTAGACAAGGCTCCTTGATCTACACAAGTGGATCACTACTATGTAGTGACCATTAATAGAACTTAGGTTTGATAGTTATCCCTATGCTAGGAGTTTTTCATTGTGATTTTTGATCTCTATTACGACCAAAAAGGCTCTCCAAGGTAAGATCTAGATTTGGGATCAGAATTATCTCTTTTCAAAACCATGGTTCTTGTATTTCAACATTCATTCAAAATCCCTTAGCAACATTCCCATTTGGTTTTGATTATTGTAGATTCCTCTCTAGTTCTACTCTAAACCTTTGCTTTCATTATTGGTAATTCCATGGTTGAGGTAATCATGGTGGATAATACTACTAAGAAATGTTTCCACACTAATTTCACTTGTATCTTAGTCTATATGGAAATCTCTACTAACCTTTATTGGTGGTGTAAAACTATTTTTAACTATCAGGGCCAAGAAATGCATTTATTGTCATTTGCCAAACTAAGTTGGAATGGATTTAGAACAAAAATAAAAATTTTTTAAGTTTCAAAAATTGTAAAAGAATATCTAAAAGCTCTTGGGAGATTTGTGTAGGAGAATAAATTTAGAATGTTGCGATGACTGTTTGCGTATTTGACTATTTGGATGACTGTTGCGATGACTGTTTGCGTATTTGACTATTTGGAAGAAATCGCTTTCTGGGTACACAAGGTCTAAAACCAATATGTAGATAGTACCTATCTCTTCATGCCAAGCAGCTGGGTCTTTGACTTCCTTCCGTATGTATCAGCCTTTTTAATTTTTCCTGCTCCTTATTTTTCATGCCTATCTTGGTAGAATTTGAACGTGGGGTTACATATTGCACTTTGCACCAAATGTTGGTGCAAAGTGCATGGGAGATCCTACCTCCCGCCATTTTCCTCTCTCTCATGGACTTCTGTACTACCATGTGGATGTATTTCAAATCTTTGCATTTGATTACTTGGATTTGTATCTTAGTCTATATGGAAATCTCTACTAACCTTCTAGTGATTATCGAGTTGAAAGTCAAAGACTATTGTTAGTCACAAACCCTTGATTTTTAGGGTTGAACTTTTTTTTTTGAAGGTGATTTGAGGTAGGCCATTTGGCCAAAAGTTTCAAAAATATCAAGCAAGAGGTATAATCTTCATAGTGGAAGAATGCTCTTCCAATTTATCTTTAAGTTTTGGACTACATTATGACCATGGAAGAAGTGGAAATTATACTAGTGATTGATCAATATGATTATGAGATTCATGATACTATTTTCTTTCCCTCTTTCATAAATTCTTAGGAATATTGTTTTGGATGGTAACACCTCAACGGTTCCTAAATAAGTTGAAGTTACTCCTGGTAGTTTCCCGCTAGGTAAAGAAGTAAAAAAAAATCATTATTTTCCATGACTGGGGTATTTTTGGAAGTAGAGATGATTAGATGGTAGTGCAAAAAAACATTGAAACATCCATTAACCATCCATTGTGATGCTCATCTTAGGGAAGATGGTGAGAGATGGACATAAGTGTTTTGACATTGGTTGAAATGACTATGTAGGGGTAGGATGGTACAACATGATTGACCATGTATAGGTTTAGTTTATGATATTTTGACATTTAGAATATGTCTCTCAAGGGATTGGTTTGGTTTCTTGGGTCAAGTTAGTTTCCTCTTGAGTTGTTTGCCTCTGTTGCCTAGTCTTTATTTTTCTAGTTGCATGGAATTTTCAACTTCTTAGCATATCATGGCTTTTATATGATATTATTAAGGTTTTTTTTAAGTCCATACTTTTTAATAAGGAGCATGGAACCCATTAAACCTCAATTATCGCTTAAAAAACAAGTGATGTAAGATTGAATTTAGAGGTAACATTAGGGTGATTTTAGAGCGAACATTAGGATGTATTTAGGAGGTGATGCTATGGTCAATCTATATGCAATTTAAGATTGACATTAGAGGTGATGTTGTAGGGTGTCTTTATACTTGAAATTTAAAGGAATTTATATATAAATTAATTGTGAATACAAAGGTAATATTAGCATCTCCTTAACAAGTGACATTTGGGTGGGTTTAGGGGTAACATTACGTTTCTTTAGTAGGTGATGTTTTGGTGTCTTTAGAGACAAATTTACATGTTGAATTTATTTGTAATTCTATATTTATCTTTAGGGGTTAATGTTTTGATTTTATGTGCATTTACTACATTTATAATTTGATTCCTGCATGCATTAACTTGATTTTTAAAAAAATTCAAAGTGGGGAAACAATTTGAACAATCAATTCTGGCAGAGGACACATTTTTTAACATCTTATTCATAATTTATCATATATATATATATATATATATATATATATATATATATATATATATATATATATATATATATATATATATATATATATATATATATATATATATATATATATATATATATATATATATATATACACACACACACACACATACATATACATAATGCATTTTTATTTTGTCCATAAGGGTTTCAATAATGGCTTTATTTGGATCTTAAGAATAAAATTTATATTAAGCTATATATTAACATCACTAGACTATAAATCGCATGCGTTTCCTACCTTTTTGAGAAACTAGATCATGTGTCATCTCCAAGTCAGACCCTCCATTTGATTCAAAAATGTACCTTGCACATATCTATCTATTTTAGACTTATGGTCCCATGTTACCATTAATGTTGATTATGCACCTTTAACCTCCATCAATGTGAATTTTAAGATCGACTATCATGCATAATTTGTCCTAAATTTGTCTAAATATAATAGGTCATATCAAAACATTTAAGTAATCAAAAGATAGGGAAGAAATATATAAGGAAAATATCATATTTCAAACTTAGGTCAAAGAATCAAATATCTGTCCTCCTACCTCATGTTCAGATTCATGGAATCACATATTACATAATTCAACAGCGAATTTTTTCCATTTCTTGAGGTTTTTAAACTTGTTCCCAAAAGCGTACGATCTATAGTTCTAGATTGGATAGTTGGATACCTTTTGTTGGGTCCTTTGTGTTATCTATTCTTGATTTTTATGATTTTCAAGTTATTGTGTGTGAAATTAAGAGAAAATATTTTCCTAACTTGAATGCATAAAATAGTAAAATAAAAATTACTTATTTATAATTTATTAGATCCATTCTTATGAATTTGAAAACATTAACATTTTTATAAAAATATTTAAATGATTGCAAAATAAAAAGCAAATTTATAATTAAATTTCTCGTATAACAATTAAAATAATCTTAAATTTAAGATCCGACATAATTATGAACTATTCATTAAATGCTAGGCAGCTGCCACTATATGGACATAAATATTTTTTAAATTTAAACACATGTAAGTATGCAATACA